>JAAXCT010001180.1:0-221989 GCA_012490785.1 Eragrostis nindensis | reverse complement strand
AATTAGCATGAGCTTCACCTTCCCATTTAAGCTAGAAATAACCAAGTTGCTTTACATAATTTAGAGCATACCTTAAAGGAAGCATCCCCTCACGATTTGCTTTGGGTTCGGCCTTTGTGTCGGCAAAGAGAACAAAAAACTTGTGCTCAGAAAGTCATCTTTGCTGGAGGAGCTTTGAACAGCATTCGCATGGTGTGGCCAGTTAACCCTTGGTGCCGTATCACCGCAACTGGGCCCACCACTGAGCTTGGTGCTGCCTTGCATCCGCGGCTGTGACTACTAGCACATTAACTACAGTGCTGAATGTTGATGCTGATTGCCTCAGAAGCCAACACAAACCGAGAAATGTACCGTCGAATCACCAAGGCTGTGATCGAAAAATTTCGTGGACGTGTGCAAGCAACCTGTAGGTTTTAAATGAAGCGACAAGTAAAATTAGCCAGTAGTAGAAACAAACGATACTGCAATATAGATTGTTTTTGTGTAAGAGTGGAACATATAGCCTTAAGCGTGCAAACAGGAGGGATCAGAGGAAGGAAGTATAGGAAATTTGCAGATCCAGTTGGTGAAAAGCACGTCCTACATTGAAATGAAATCAGGTGCAACGAACTGATGCAGTAAAGTTATGTTAATCTAAATGGAATGATCAGCATGTCCATAAAGCGTACACACAAAGTGACATGCTGCTAACCACGAAACCCGCAACGGCCTCCCTCGAAAAGATCCACACTAGACAGAAGTCAATCAGCACACTCACTACCCTGACAATCTGAGCCCAAACCGCCATGACCCTCCACGCCGCAGCGAATACGATTGAGGCATTCCGTCGAACACCTCACCTTCCAACACCACCCCGTCGCCATGGACAAGCCCTCCACGCGGTACCCGAACCGCGACACCAAAACCTCCCTAGCAGCGCCCAGAACCCAACCACCACTGGACGGGCCAAATCAAAACCTAATATGAAAAACTCGCGAACACGGAGACCGAAGAGTAAGCGAGTCGAGGATTCCGGAACAACCTGCGGCCGCAGAGGCTGGTGGCTGACGCGGAAGCGGAAGCGGGCACGAGAGATCGAGGGAGCGAGGCGAGCACTGGTGGAAGCGTTGGGTGTTCCGTGCCGTGCGAATGGGTGGGCTGTGGGTTTCCGCGGAAATGGTTGCGGGGAACAAGGCAGGCGCGGGATTTAGCACGGGATCGAAATTGAAAAGGCTGCGCGTGGAGGGAAACTAATCGCGGCTCCTGAATCCTGATTTAGTGATTTCGCTAATTAGCGCTCCGGCCGTCCGATGGACGCCAAGATTCGCAACGCGCGCGGGGATCCTCCCAACGGATAGAAATGCAAATTTTTTTCACCGTTGAGGCAGGCGGGGACAGCCTGACGGAAAATATTTGGCTTACGTTTTGGCATGGATGGCTTCTTGCAGATCCACGAACTTGGCCTGCAAAAAAATCCACAAACCAATCAAATTGGCACCGCTGAAGAAAATGAAACCTCCTCTGAAACCCAACCATCAGACTTGAATCAGGAACTGAATAAACAGGAAGACGAGTCCTGCTCGATGCGCTCGAATTGAACAGAAAAGTGGATAGAACCCAACGCCTGGGTACGGGCCCCCACCTACAGATTGACCTGACACTGACAGCTTCACCGCGGGCTGCTGCAGTCCTGGGCTGAAATCATAAGATGGGCTCGGCTTCTTCTCGGGCCTCAGCGCCTCAGGCATGTCTCGTTACCACCACCGTATGTACATCTGTGCTTACAGTTGGTTCTCAAAAAAAAAAAAAAAAAATTCTGTGCTTACAGTTTGGCTCAAAAAAAAAAACCGTGCTTACAGTTACCAGTTACCACCCACTGTTCGCCTCAGCAATGGTCTTCCGCTGTCTGCTAGTAAGCTGGAAGGTATTCACGGAGTAGTTCATTTTATGGTCCGTTCCGTGAAGCTTTTAGATGTAACAGTTTTTGAGACGAGGCGGTATGCGCACAACACCAAAACTTGACTTTCATGGTGCAAAATTTCAAGCTTGATGTCTAACCTCTCTTGATTGGTATAGTTTACAGTAATGAGGTTTATCGTTTGACATGTGAAACCAGAATTACCTTTACCTGAATGTTGTTAGAATTTTTTCGGGATAATTAAACCCATAGAGTACGCCAATCAAATCAGGGCCTGTTTGGAACAGAGGAATGAAAAACGTAGGAACAGGAAAAAACGCAGGAATGGAGAAAAGCAGGAATGAAAAAAGTGGCAAAAGTGCAGGAATTCAAAATAGAGGAATGGAGAACCTGAAGCGTTTGGAACGCAGGAATAGAAAACACAGGAACATAATACATTACAACTAAATAAAGTGTTCAAGATAGCCACATGTTTTCATTATTCACTGCTTAAGGTATATGGCCATTTGCTAACCCCAAAGCATGTATGTACAATAGCTCACGTCAAATTTTGGACGACTATTTTTTACGTTTGCTAAGCTCACGTTAAAAATGTTTTTTTAACTGGCTCACGTCAAAAATGTTAGTACATAATACGATTGCTTTTTTTTTTGAGCTCTCATAATACGATAGCTAACGATCCATTCTTTTGATCTTTCACATCATCTTATCCGCTTCTCTTTCCTCTCGGCCCAGCCCAGTATTTCTATTGACTTCGTCCTAATTGGTGGTTGCAGCTTGCCGCAAATGAGCACAAGAAGCTGGCTTTCTCCCAGCAGATTGATTATCTCGAACTCTCAAAGGATTAGCAACAAATCCATGGCGAGAGAGAGCGAGAGCAAGCGAAGATTCTTTCCCTTGAATCGGAGTGGAGGGTTTATTTCCTGTGAAATGCACACCCGTGAGTTTCTTTCCCCAGGAAGGGAAAGCACATTTCCTTTGTTCCAAACGCTTCGATGTGATTCCTTTTCAGAGGAACTGATTCCTCCAAAATTCCTTTGAATTCCTTGTCCCAAACGCAGCCTCATTATTTCCAGTATCAGTTGCTGAATGTTGTGTACTCCTATGTGCATTGTTGTTCCTTTTTCCCCGCATCTGAATAATGTATGATGTTCTACAGAGAAGCGTTAATCTGATTTCTCTTCAGAATTAGAGTATTATGCACATATGTTTCCTTCTATAATGGCTTCAGGGCATTGCCCCAGGGTCTTTTTTTTTTTTGACGGTCACCGGGGGGGAGAGAATCCCCACCTGAATACATTGATATAGGGATCGGGCACGAAGCCCGTCCATCAATGGTTACATGATGTGGCAGACCACAGATTACAAAGAGCGACACAACACAACACACCACACTACAACACAACACATTTGAGTGGAGGACATCAACCCACACAAACAGACCCTCAACACAAAGCTCAAAGCTATGACTACTCTATTGAGATGTGGCTATCTACCAGTCATGCCACTGCAATGTGAAAAGCAACTTCGACGATCTCCATCCCATGCAACTGTAGAGCACCGAGTCAAAAGACAGACGACAGTCATGAAAAGCACAACCTTAGAATAACATCCGGGATCCAATCAACGCCCCTCCAACGCCCTTTGAGGGGAGAAAGCCTCAAAAGAGGGAAGACCATCAAGAGGAGAACGAGGAGATCCAAGAGAGGGGATCATGGTCCCGCTAACCCGGCATAAGATTAGGCTATACATCCAAGGAATGCAAACTACTACAAAGAAGAGACACAAGCAGAAGACACTCCCTAGCTTCTCACCACACAGACAATGAGGTCAAAGGGGGCAACAAGATCATGATAACAAAATATTGGGCGAAGTTTTTGCGTGGCAGGTAACCAACGGAGCTGTATTGCCGTCGAAGGCTAAAGCCTCCCTGCGCAACGCTTTCGCTGCACGGCCATCCAAAAGATCACAAGGATTTTTATGCCAAGGACACTAGAGCTATGCCGGATTGTCCGAAGGTGAAGCACCTCCCCGCACATCATGCACGGCACTTTCGTTGGACAATAAGGGCGCTTGAGAGACCCTCGGATTGCTTCAACATCAACAAGCTCTACTCAACGACATCGAGCAGCAGGAAGCACGACCACCACGGACGCACACTACCACAATTTGGAGAGGAGTCGAGCCCCCAACGCGACCAATGCGCCGGGATCAGGTGTGAGTGAAGCACAGCTTGTCAATTACCTAAGCCCGACGAGGAGAAGGGGCACTGGAGTAGAGGAGCCATGTCGGCGTTGCAGTCGAGCTCACCAAGCCTCACCACCACGCCGCCCCGTCGATGCGGCATCGTCGATTTGCAACATGCTCGCCCAGCCCCACCACCACGCCGCCCGGTCTGAGAGGAGACCACGCCCAGCACAAGGAATCGCCAGATCCGGGCGTCAGGACGCCGGATCCAGCCATGGCCGACCAACCAGGGGCTTCGTGGGGACCCTGCCGCCAGACTCGGAACAGGCCAGCCGCGCCACCCCCGCGATTTGCGCATCAGCGCATGTGGGAGGGTTAGGGTGGCGGGGCACCGAATCCGGGCCCTACGGCGGCCGAATCCGTTGCAGCAAGGTCGCCTTGTTGCTTGGAAACGGTCGGGGACGACGCAGCTTTGCATCCTGAGGTGGAACGCTGCAGATCCAGAGAGCGAGAGGAGAAATGGAGGAGCGGAACAAGCGAACGGAAACGGGGCGCGAGCAGAAGCGGTTGTGCGGCTCTGCCGCTGGCCGCCGCCGCGGCGGCGGGGGCGGCGGCGGCGGCCGTCGATGCGGTGGTGCGGTGGGCTTTGGTGGCGACAGTAGCGTCGCCCCCGAGTCGCCTCCGCCTCCCCCAGGGTCTTTTGAAAGAACCATTATTAGATATATATGTGTGTGCTGGAAAACTGATAATTATCCTAACCATTAAGTAAAGGAGAACACGAGTTAAGGTTAATAGCTAAAATGCAAGAACTCATCTTCTCTCTGAAAGTCTGAACCATGTCGAGTTGACATGAATGAGCTTAGGGATCACCAGTACATACGGTGCACTGAAATGTGGATCATTACATGCGCGTGCTCACATTCTAGGAGTATGGTTGTTAGGTTTCCGGGTAGTACTCGATGGCAGAGGCCGGCGGCGTGCTGAAGATGACGAATTGACGATGGAGTCGCGGCTGCGCCTCCGGCGCGCCAGGGCTGACATCATCGTCACCTACTTCGCCCGGCAGGCTGCCAACGCCCTCTGCGGCATGCGATCCAAGTACTCCAGCTCCATGTTATCAACACCAGGGAATCCGGCTCGATCTCTCCACAAGCTTTGCGTTTCTTCAGGAGCTGGACTTTGGTAAAAACGAAGTCTTTGGTCACTATCAGTTGGGCCCCAAGCGCCAGCTTGACATAGCAGGAGTCGTCAGCATTACTTACCTGTGGCGTCATAAGGCTGTCCGCACCGGTCTACGGGACCGTTTCCTGAAGGAGCTTTTAGCGTAATGAAGTGCTGCAGCGGCATACTTCAAAGCCTACGGTAAAATGAAGGAAGCGATCGGTTCCGCTATTCTCAGAGGATTCCCCGGGTTTACGCTATCCTCACATCGGCCCCACCTCGCTCCTACCTGTGCTCTGGACGCAGAGAGAACGAGAGAGAGAAGGTGGGCTCCACTGGATCAACGATCTAAAAAATGTTATAACTCACAAACAAAAAACCTAAATCAAATTCCGATTATATCATTAAATTCGTTTCAATAAATCCTTCAAAACAAGATGTCACATAGATATATTTAGATAAAATTACAAGTGGGCCCTACTGATGGTAGTTGGAGATGGTTGAATAAAATATGTGGTAGTTGAGATAGAGGAAGGATATAGAGGAACCATGGGTGCGGGAGAAATTGGTATAGAGGAAAGAATCTTGATGACTAGGACAGAATATTCCTTTTAGAGGAAGGAAATAGAGAAACATGAGTGCGGAGAGCCTAAGCACGGCGATTTACCGTTGCACCAACTGCTCGAGTACGTACCGTTGCACCAACTGCTCGAGTACGACTACTAGTACTGTACTCCATCGTGCAGGACCTACTGCTGTGCTCTGCCCCCCACGGCCGCGGGCAGGCCAGGCGCCAGGCAGCAGCGCCTGCGCCACCACCGACACCGTCATTGTCGCTTCCACATCATGCAACGGGCAATTGACCTGGCGCTGTGAATGTAGTACTCCTACGCAGCATCTTCAACGGCTAATGGCACGTGATCAAATGCTGAACTCTCAACAAGCTTTAACAAGTTGATCTTCAACAGCCCGACAAGCTCATTTTAGTTACTAGTAGTTCAAATAACAGTAGCTGAATGAGAAGGAAACGAGCCTTGAGCTGGCTCCCATCGCCTCCCAAGTTGGGAGGACGGGAGTGGACGAACTTGTGTGTGTGTGTGTGTGTGTGTGTGTGTGTGTGTGTGTTTTTTTGAGTGCGACGAACTTGTGTGGTTAATCCAGACGAACTTGTAAAGTCCTAAACCGTGGCCTTCCTTACCAAGCCTTTCCTAAGCCGCCATGGTTAATGGCCGTGCTCCTACCAACCCAAACCCAGCCCTGCACGTTCTTCACCCACCGGCCGGCCACTGACCTCACTCCAGTCCAGTGCTCCACCGACGCGGCGGCAGCACGCAAAAAGCGATCTCGTGGTCTCATGGATGCAAATGATGCAGGGAGTGCGACAAAAAAAATCTCGTCTTCTCTCCCAAACACGGACGTTCTTGGGAGCATCCTCCTGTCAACCACGAACTACATCCACCCAACATTCGCAGAGTCGAGTCGCCGTCGCGTGCGCACCTGACGCCCACGAGACGCGACGCGGCGTGCTCAATGGCATGGACATGGCCCCGCTCCGTTCCATGGCCCGCCCCGCTGTTCTCTTCCCCTATCCTTCCGGTTCCCTTCGTGCTTTTCTTTCTCCCTCGACACGAACATGGAGCGGCAGCCAGCAGGGCAACAGTACACACTACACATGCAGCGGGATGGAGGTTGATTGATCGACACACCCACGCCACGCCCCACGGGACATTGACAAGGACGACCTGCCCCTGTCGTCTCCTCCTCCCCCCTGATCTGAATCCGGCAAGTACAACATGGTGGTTGCTGTCCGATTTAATTAGAGGAGCGTTTAGCCACCTACTTTTCCATTGTTCTGTTCACGATTCTCTTCACGGGCGCCGCGGCCATCTGATTTGACAGTGAGCCTCCAAAAGATTCGCCCTTTCTTCCTCTTTCTTTACCCGGAATTGTTAGTTTTACATCCTTTACCACCGAAAGGTATGGCAGATCAGCGCACGCATCTACTCCTTTGCAAACATTCCCTCTGCATTTAGCACATCTCAAAGAGGAACCAACCCACGCCAAACATAGATCGATGGTACTGCCAGATCAAGATCATCGATCCCACTAGGTAGTACTAGTACTATGCTTTCACATCCCGGACAGTGGTGTAATGTGATAGGGTGCGAACGTCTCCAGATCCAATAAATAATAAATTCGGTGAGGGGAAGTGAGGAAGAAAGAAAAAATGAATTAATACATTGCAACTCTTTGATTCAATTTGATCAAATACTTATCAAAGAAATGAAAAGAAGAAAAAAGAAGCAAAAATACTACAGGAATGGACAAGTATTATACTGGTGAAGGTAATGGTGGTCCTTGCTGCGCCGGCGCTCCGGCGAGTTCTAGTTGTATGGCTGCACTGGAGGCGGCGGCGATGCGTATGACACGCCGTAGACGGGCGGGAACGGAAGCTTCCCGCCGGGTTGGTGCCCGTGGCCGAGGTCACCGCCGGTGCTGCCACCCTGAGACGGCGGCGAGCAGTGGCTCGACGGCGTTCCAGGCGTCGTCGGCGGGTGGGACGGTGTCCCGGGGGCGTGCGGCGGCAGGACGTAGCCGGGGTGCTCTGCCGGTGGCGACGCCGCGGGCTGGCCGCCGGAGGATGGTGGCTGGTAGCCCGTCGAGGGAGGGGAAGACGTGCCGCCGTGTGACGGGGGCGTCGAGGGGCTGGGGCCGTGCGAGCCCGGCGGCGGCGCGTACCGCACGTCCGGCTCGTCGGCGGAGGTGGGTGGGGGCGGCGCGTGTGTTACTGGAGTTGTGGAGCCGGAGTGTGGCGACGGGTAGGACGGGGTTGGTGTGCCCTGTTGCGGCGGCGCGTGGTAGGATGGCGTGCTGGAGCTTGACGGCGGTGACGGGTACGACGGCGTGGAGGAGCCCGTCGGTGGCGATGGGTACGACGGCGTGGTGGGTGACCCCTGTGGTGGATTGTGGTAAGACGGGGTGGTCGCGCTCGACGGCGGCGACGGGTAGGACGGGGTGGGGGATCCCTGAGGCGGCGAGTGGTAGGACGGGGTGGTAGCGCTCGACGGCGGTGAAGGATAGGACGGAGTGGTGGATGGCGACGGGTAGGACGGAGTGGTGGATGGCGACGGATAGGACGGAGTGGTGGAGCCCTTGGGAGGCGAGCCCGCCGCCGGCGTGGGGTAGCCGCCTCCGCCATGGCCGCCACCGGGCGTCGGGGTGTACGCGGCGGCCTGGCATTGCGCCTTGCTGCAGTCGAACGGCCGCGCGGCGGCGGCGGCGCACTGCGACGGCGGTCGCTGGGCCGGCGCGCCGGGGATGCAGTTCCACGCGCCGTCGGCGGTGGCCTTGGCGCAGGCGGGGCGCGAGGTGATGAAGTTGTCGGTGTAGGTGAGGTTCTTGAGGCCAACAAGCCCGCAGACGCCGGCGGGGACGGCGCCCTCGAATCTGTTCCTGGCGAAGTCGAGCTCCTCGACGGCGGCCATGCCGGCAACGGCCGCCGGGATCTGGCCCTGCAGGTGGTTGTCGCTGACGTCGAACACGGTGACCTTCTTGAGCAGCCCGACCTGCGGCGGGACGCAGCCGACGAGCTCGTCGGCAATGAGCACGATCTCGTTGAGCGTCTCCGCCATCTTGCCGATGGACGGCGGGATGCAGCCGCCGAGCCTGTTGTGCGCGAGCACGACGACGGAGGCGGGCGAGTTGCCGAGGTTGGCCGGGATGGGGTTGCGCAGGCGGTTGGAGTTGACGAAGATGGCGTCGAGCGGGCGGTCGAAGAGCGCCGGCGGGATGGAGCCCTCGAAGTCGTTGAACCGGAGGTCGAGGTACTTGAGCGACGGCAGCGACAGCACCACCTCCGGGAACCCGCCGACGAAGCGGTTGTTGCTGAGGTCGAGCTCGTGGAGGAGGTGCAGGCGGCGGAAGGTGCGGGGGACCACGCCGCAGAAGCGGTTTGAGTTGAGGTGGAAGAGCGCCAGGTCCGGGACGCCCAGCGGGAGCGACGCCGGCAGGTACCCGGCGATGTCGGCGTGGTTCAGGTCGATCCCGGCCACCACGACGAGGTCGCCGTCATGTCCGTGGCCGTAGCTTCCGCCGGTGCCGGTGCCGGTGCCGGTGCCGGGGAGCAGGGCGCAGAAGACGCCGTTGTAGGCGCAGACGTTGGGCCCCGCCCAGTTGGCGGTGAAGTTGAACGGGTCGGAGAAGATGGCGGTGCGCTTCCACGCCTGCAGAGCCGCGTACGCGGCGCGGAGGCGCGGGTTGGGGAAGGACCAGGACGCCGGCGCGGCGAAGCGGGCGAGGAAGGACGCCGCGGACGCATCCGACACGTCGCCCTCCTGCTGCGACGCCGCGAGCTGAGGCCCCGAGAGCCCGAGCAGCAGCAGCAGTGCGCACACCGCCGCGGCGGCGGCGCTGCGTGGGATCATGATCGGCGCGTCGTCTCGAGTTGAGACGACCGAGCAAGCAGGCAGGGCGGAGGGTCTCGTTGCCGGCGGCGATGCGGAGGTATCCGGAGGCGGCAATGCGCCGCTGCTTGAGCTGCTAGAGAGCGAGGCGAGTGTGGGTGGTGACGCGTGAAGCCGCAGTGGCATTCAGAGCGGGCACATGGGGGGTGTGAAGAAGCGCGCGGGGAGCGGGATCACATGGGTCCAGCTCTGCCCAGCGAGCTCAGCTCAGCGTGGTGATTAGCACTGTGATCACGACTGGTTTGGTTGACGGGCGGCGCGTCACGTAGCGCGCGCGGGGCGTCTCAACGTGGGCGGGGTTGGCAGCATCGTACTACAGGATTATGCTCAGTTTGGCTGGCGCCTTGTTCGCTTTTGGTTCATAGGATGGCTTTTTGCTCGCAGTTTGTATTTGCATGGGGATTTGAATGGGACTAGCAGCCTTTGTATTCGTGCTCGCAACTCGTTCTGTGTGGACTTTGGACGGGGAAGGAACTACTACTACTCGTAGGAGTACTCTGCACATGCAATCGCACTTGGGTCATCTTTGGATTCTGGCTCTTGTTTACGCATCCCCATGGAGATTAACGCCGAGTTCGATTTCGAATGGTTCCCTCCCGCCCTCGGTGATCGGCGCGCATCGGTTTGTGTTTGCAACGGCCCGCCGCCGACAGAGGCTCCATGGGATTCAGCAGTCACAACTCACAACCCGCTCTCGAGGTTCGTGGCACGGCGACGCGGCGGGCGGGCAGGACATGAGCCTCGTGAATCGTTCAAGTGCGTACATACTCCTCCGTGTTCACGCGGGCGCGCGTCCTTGACGTTCCTGCATGAACCATGTGAAGTACAGTCATCCACAAGTGTTAGGCGTAGCTCTCCTCTCAGTCACTGCAGACAGTGTATTGCTTTCCAGTTTCCACCAATCATAGCACAAGAGTGATCAACGGATCCAACACAACGGCATCTCTATTCTTTCCCATCCTTTCGTTAATTTTTAATCCCCTGGCAGGATCCTTATTTTTACTGCAAAACTGATTGAAAAGCAGCAGCTGATCAAGAATCTCTAGTAAGACTAACCGGGGCCCACCTACATTATGTTGGACATTTCTGTTCAGTCACCTGCAATTGCAACTTTGCTATAGGTCAGGTCCGACCAGGCTACAGTGACGACCAGCTTAGGACACGACCAAGTAAGCATGCCTGCATTGCATGGGTGATTAAGGTCAGAAACTCAGGATCAGATCCAGCCTAACGTGCCCGTCAGGCTTACAATAATGCGAGGGCCGCTAATTTAACCCGGCAATGTGATGTGCTCCGTACGAGCGGTGGTTTGCGTCGTTCGAGGCACGTTCAAACTTTTGAATGACACCAACCGTTCTCTGTCACGCGCAGGCAGCATGTTGATGCACACAAACAAAGGTGTCAGTAATTTAACCAGAAAAACGCTGACAGTGACGCGTCACTGTCCCTGTCGTTTTATGTTTACAGTATTTTGTAAAAGAAGGATTTTCAAGCTACGTAGAAATGTTATTCATAAAGTAAAATATGAATATTAGGTGCTTCCTCCATGTTTTTTTTTTCCTTCTTGACGTTCCTTAGTTTAAATTTGAGGTAACTGCTGGCACGATCGGAAGGAGCACATCCTAACAGTATACCTTAGCGTTGTTGATCCGTGTAGTGCTAAATTAGTTCTCGTTCTCAGCTTCTTCCTCCGTGTACCTCGCGTGGAGCGAGGCCGATAGATTTTTCCATTTGAATGTTGCAAAAAAAAATCAATTTGAGTTTTAGTACTACTCCTATGTTTCAACTTTTCGTGGAACTCGTGACATGGAACAATAATCGAGAGTATCAACGCGACATGCTGTGCATTCTCTTGGACAGCTGTACGGTATTTATGCTGCACAGTGGCACCGTCAACTTTTGCCGGGCCTCTCGCTGCATTTTCGGCCCATTTATTAGCTCGCGATGACAAGATCGATGGAGAAGACCCAGTACTACAGTGATACGTCATTCTATGACAGTAAATCCTAGAGTGATGCATGGATGAGATCGGTAGTAAGGCTGACTTCAACAGATGATGCAAAGGCATATATACATGTCGGAGTTGCACTGTGCATCATGGATTCTTCTTCCAACAGATGATGCAAACGAGCATGCATTTTGCATTCGGAGGAGAGATGAGAGGTAAAAATGGAGTGCCTCTCTCTTTGACGGGGGGCTATTTCCTTCTCTTCGCCCGTCAGTACCACGATGAGGACCGACGCCGGAGCAGGGTACGGGACTGAGCTGCGGCGGCAGGCGGGCGGAGAGCGACCTCGGCGCGGAGTGCGGCGTGGCGCGGGGCGGAGCGCGACCTCGGAGCACGGCGGCGCGCGGGGCGGAGCTCGACCTCGGCGCGGAGGGCGGCGGCGAGCGGGGTGCGGCGAGTGACCGTGCAGCTCAGGGCGAGTCGAGAGGCGGGCAGGGCGCGCGACGGCGCGCAGGTCAAGTGGGGAAGAACGAGTGGCCGTGGAGCTCGGGGCTGGTCGAGCGGGAAGGCCAAGCGGATGGGGCGCGGCCGGGAGCGTGTGCGGCGGACGGCGGCGGGGAAAACTCCTTTTCCGGCGACCTCGGCTGCGGAGATGGGAGAAGAAGGGGTCAGGGAGGTTTGCGAGAGTGTTGGGAAGCTTCAAGTTAGAGGAATCGAGATGGGGCTCACCGGGCGGCGAGCAATCGACAGCGAAGTGGCGGCGGCTCAGTTCACCATCGCCGGAGAACAATGGCTCGATCCGGGCGACTCGTCGCTGCGGCTGGGAAAAAGGAAGTAGGGATGAGCTAGAGGAAGCCCTTGCGCGCCCAGCGGTGTGGTCAGTTTGGTCGGAGACGGCTCGTAACGGCGGCGCGCTGGCAGCTTCAAGCTCAGGCGGTAATGGCGTCGCGCGCAGGAGAAAAAGAAAGAGGGAGAGAGCACGGCTGCTTGACCAGCCTCCTCCACGCGCGCGGCGCTCGACATCGCCGCCTCCACGCGCGCGCGCCCGCGCCAAGCCTCTCTGCGCGCACCGCCGGCGCGCGCCCGCACCAGCCGTCTGCCCCGCGCGCCGCCCGGAAATGCAATTGCTCTGTTGGAGACAGTGCTTTTCGATGGACAACCAAACTACTGTAGATGCCAGGCATATGTCCATTTGCCTCTAAAATTTAGCTCTTCTTGTTAGAGTCAGCCTAATGCGATGAGCAGGCAATCGTGTTACATGGATGGATACGGCGGGGGGTGGATCTCCAGTTCCCTGCTCCAGGTCGATCCACGCACAGTACGTATAGCATTGCCACTGCAATGAATCCTAGAGTGCCGTGCAGGTGCCTGGCTGGGACCAAAGGGATGAGTGAGTGACCCGGCAGGCTGGGGGGCCACACGGTGCCAATACTCGACCACGCAGAACGCGATCGATGAAGAGAGTGACGGTGGCATGTGCGAGATCCCAACAGAATACCCTTACCCTCTTTAAATGATCGACGTCAATGGGTAGTAAAAGGAAAGACGCGTTCGACCGACCTTTCAGCACACAGCTCACGGGCAACTTTGCTCCACCAGCTTTGGGCTGGCTTCTGCTTCGGCTGCTGCTGTTTCACATTCGCCGCATGCAGTGCCGCCATCACTTTTTACGAAGAACTCGGTCGGCCCGCAGACAGCCGCAGCTCCCTTCATTACGGGCTTTTTCCACCGACTT
This sequence comes from Eragrostis nindensis, assembly GCA_012490785.1. NCBI lineage: Eukaryota > Viridiplantae > Streptophyta > Magnoliopsida > Poales > Poaceae > Eragrostis > Eragrostis nindensis. The sequence continues at coordinate 208,598 of JAAXCT010001180.1, read as the reverse complement.
CATTTCCACCACGGACGGGTTCACTTTCCTCTGCTCGGCATCTAGCAGTAGTACTTATCAGCCATGGCGCCCTGTACTACGGAGTATTAGTACACTCAGCTTTTCAGTGCCCTCACGGACCACGGTGACGGTACAGTCTCTTCTCGTCGGAGGAGGAATGGAAAGGAGGATCACAGCTCCGAGTTGAGAGACCCACCGAATCGGCAGCTGATCTTTACGACAGGACAGATACGCCCCCCGCCCGCGCGTAGGTACACGTACGCATTCATTCCGGCGTAACGTGCGCCCATATGCGAATGTTCCATCAACAGTTGGCATCATACTAGTATAGCACTAGTAGTACGAGAGCTGCTCAACACGAACCCATCTCGCGGCCTCGTGGCCGAGTCACACACACTGTCAGTCAGACGTCCCCTGTCCGTAAGCATACTACACGTATGGACTAGTATTCCCGTGTACTGTACTGAGTAAGAAAAAGAAAACGTGCGTCATCGCAGAACAAGTCATCGTGCATGAACGTAGGAGGAGAAGAAACGAAACCATGCTTCAAAAAAGAAGAAACGAAACCCGTCGGCATTCACCACCCGTCGCAAGTGTGTGTATGGCAGGTCGTTCGCCGACGCGTGCAGGCTGTTGACATGATGCGGCGGAATCGAGCACACCCACTCGGTCCTCTCGGTTGCCGCCGACAGCCGTCACCGCTCACATGCACGCGTTGCAAGTAGCTAGTACTACACCAAACGGAACCACAGTCATGGACCAATCTTCCAGAATCTTTCTCATCGTGCCTGCGCCTTCTTGTCTCGTCGTCTGAGTCCTAGATTAAACGGCAGAGACGCCCCGTACAGTGAGCGATTAGTTAACGCCCAACCAGTTTCGTCGGCCGGCCGGGTAATGGAAAGACCATATGTAATTTTCTTCCGGCACAGACAACAGTTACCGCCAGATCAATCATCGACAAGAAGCAGCTGTAGGATAGGACGACACCGACGCCATTGCCGGCAGCGCGGCGCGCATGCATGCAGCACCTTCGTGCGTGGTGCCAGCTGTCGAGTGCCTTGGCTGTCGAAGCTTCTGCTGGTGCTCCGCACTCGTCACAACAGAGACAAAATAAGGATCGATGCGTTGCCTTTCCCTTGCCTGAGAATGGTGATCGGTCTGCGAAAGAGAACCGCGTTCATCATGTCGATGGCCGTTCGCCTGCATCGAAATATCAGAATCACACCACAGCATGCATACGGATACGCTGACAGAATTGCGCGTCTCCGGCAAGGCACGCACCAGCCTTATCTGAAGATTCACAGTCTGTTAGGCAGGCTGCGCTACAGCTACGGCTGCTGAATAAATAACTGCGAATACTGTAGCGGCTGCTGAGAATACTGTAGCAGCTGCTGAAGGAATAACTGAAACACTGTAGCTGCTGAGAATACTGTAACAGGCCCTGGGCAGCCGAGCCAAGACCGAAACGATAGTACGACGACGTTATACCGCGTTCTTTCGCAAAGGGAGACCGTGGCCGTGCAGCGGTAATCAGAAGGTTCTGAATGCATCATTTCCGTTGCTTATTAAGGCCTCGTTTGGAATGGAGGAATCCATCTCTATTCCTGCGGGAATTGAACTGTTTCCTGTGAAATTCCTGTAAATTTCCTGTGAAATTCCTGCGTTCCAAACGGGGCCTAAAGATTTCCGATCCCCGCTTCTTCTCCCGTCGCAGCTCGCGATTCGTTCCTACTCCTGCTGCAGCTGCAAGTGCAACGACACACCGTAATGTTAATTTGTTGTCAAAGAGGACAGAGTTAAGCAAGAAGCACAATCTTTTGTTCAGTGAAGACGTAAACATCTGGAGGAGAACGTATCCAATTTGTGGCGGATACACACGCGCACACTCATCTCGCTGAAAACGGGTGTCTAGAACAAACCAAGTAGGCAATCCTAGAACGTGTCCAGATGTGCCCTTGTACAATCCTAGAAGCAGCAAGTAGGCAAGTACTAGAACGTCTAGAACAAACCAACTGACAAGAAAGAATGCTAGCGGCCGTGTATGAGACGGAGAGAATGAAGCCATCGCCGTCGCACGGATGCAGTTGGCTGTGCATAGCCCACGTCGGCTCGCCATCCTGAGGCTCTCGGCCCACGGAAGGTTTGGCGCCATCCACACAGACTCGAGTGGCCAGGCCAGTCTTTGCTTCCTCTGCTCTGCTTCGAGCCCCCTTGTTATGCAGCGCGCGCTTTGCCGGCCATGCTCGGCTTCAGTCTTCAGAGGACTAGGCCACGATGCGGCAGCCGACGAAGCCGGGTGCGCCGCAACCGCCGTGGCCGGGTAAAGGCCTTCACCGTAAGCTCGGCACCGGCGTCGTCAGGCTGCTGCAGGGGCCGGCGGTGGTGGCGCTGGCCGCGGCGCTCGCGGTGTCGACTCCGGCGCCGGCTCCGCCCCCGGCTCCGGGGTCCGAGCCGCTGTGCAACCTCCCGCCGGAGCTGTCCGGCGAGCAGGACGGGGAGAAGAACAAGATCCGGCACCCCAAGTCGGACCAGGCGGCGCGGTGCACGTCCAAGTGCGTCAGCACCTGCGTCCTCGGCGGCTACGGCGCGCCAGGCGTCGGCGGACCCTTCAACGTCAGGAGGTATGACGCCTCACTCTGCACGTTGGTGGATGATCGCGAATCAAGTACTAGCTTCACTCACTGCAATTGATCTCTGACTGTTTCGGCATCGATGCATGCGTTCAGGCCCCTGGTGGTGTTCAAGGACACTTTCCGCAGCCGGCAGTACTGGTATGAACCACGAAATTCTTCTGATCAGTAATTCATGAACTCAGACACAGCATTCACCTTCATGCGTGTGCAATTCTTCATGCATCAATGCACGTGCTGTTTCATTTGCAGCTTGGTGGAGTGCTCGGATGTCTGCAATCTGATCAAGGACGGCGAAGACGACCAGTGAGATGAACACAGCACAAGACATGGTAGCAGTGCGTGATGTGCTCTGGGTTCGGCCGGGGATGGCGGCTCGGGCCGGCCACTTCATCGGAAAGAGTGGCGAATCCCAATATATAGCACCCTGCATTTCGATAGCATGCGTGCTATTACATCAACTCGAGTACAGCTGAGATTTTGTTCCTTTAGGTGGAGGAATCAACATCGGTAATAGAATCGCAAAAAGCCTGTTCGTCCTGTGCGCTTGCTCTCTGTGGTCTTACCGTCAGCCAGAAGATGCCATGGTTTTACTGTCATTTCATGCTTCTGGCCTGTAAATAAGCATGTACGTATACTATCTGCTTGTTCTGGGAGACAGAGGATTGGAGAATTTGTACGATTTGTTTTTGAAGCAATTCAGTTTGATCAAACAGTGTACACAAGTTACCATCGCTCTCATGTCGTTTGAATCCCATTACTGTTTGGGTATAACTCAAAGCCCATACATTCATACAAGATAGCTCCACTGCTCCAGCATTGCTCCTCTTACGATTGATGTGGAGAACCCCGTTAGACGCTTGAGAAGTTGATTCAATCCCCATCTTTGGAGTTCTCGTCTTCTCGATGCGGGAAGCGCAAAGACCACGCCGCCGAGGCAGGGCTGCTGCTGCTGCTTGTCTCTCGAAAGGAAAGAGAGCCGCGGCGGCGCGTGCGAGCCTATCAATCGCGGCCACCGTGCTCAGTCACAGTCGATCATGAATCAAGCCCATACTATCTGGGCCATATCAGGCAAACGCTTCTCTCTCAACAACAACGGCCTCGTTGAGGCAAATGTCCATTTTCAGTTGGGCCTAAACTCAGCCCATTTTAGAGGGAAAGAAGCCCCCGGGCCGTCGATGTTGTTCTGCACGAATCGTACAGCCTCGTCGGCCGGCCCCTTCCGCCTCCGCTCTAACCCGTTCTCCAGCTGCCACGGCAAGAGAGAAGCCTTTCCATGGCGGCGGCGGCAGCGGTGGCGGGAGGGGACGGAGGAGGCGACGGAAGTGGCTCCGTCGTGCGGATATTCGTGGGAGGGCTTGCGCAGGGTGTGAGCGCGGCGGACCTGGAGGCTGTGTTCGGCTCCATCGGCCGCGTCGCCGGCATCGAGTTCGTGCGCACCAACGGCCGCAGCTTCGCCTACGTCGATTTCCACTGCCCATCTGACAAGGCCCTCGCCAAGCTCTTCTCCACGGTGAGCCCCTCGCACCTTTCTCCTCCAGTACACCGATTTAGTGCTGCTAGGTTCTGTGGCTCTTTCTGTTCATCTTAGTACATTAGCAGTGGAAAATTAATGAGCTTTATTTTCCTAGTTAATTTATGGGTATTTGGGAAAGAACAATTAATCATGGATCATTTTGCTTATCTGTAGTTGTTTGTTTGTTGCTGCACTTGCCCTGAGACTGTTTGAGCTTATGATGGTTTTGCTGTAGTACAATGGGTGTAAATGGAAAGGAGGGAAGCTTAGGTTGGAGAAGGCCAAAGAGCACTATCTTACACGCCTGAAGCGAGAATGGGAGCAGGAAGCAGCGGCTGCTGTCGCGGCGGTGCAGGAAGCAGCGGTGAAAGATAATGTGGAGAAGCAAGAGAAGCCGAAGCTCGACAAGGCTGCTCCTGAGGGTACGAAGATTAACATCTACTTCCCGAAACTGAGGAAGGTGAGTATTTCAGTAATCTTTGGACAATATGTGTGTCAATCTTAACACATTTGCTTAGAACATACGAAGCTTCGTGTACAATGCAGTTCTATAATTACTATTACTCAAGATAGGTCCAGTGTTAGATAATCAGCCCATGCACTATTCGTCGATGTTATGAGCAGTTAGATCTTGACCTATTAATTTATTCTAAGCTTTCTATGTTAGATTTGATTGCATGAAGTGAAACAACTTGTTAGGCATATTTTAAGGGGGGTTTCTGGGAGGATTAGTTCAATAGTTCCTAAGGGCCAGCCAGCCACGTCTTTTATCCAATAGTATAACTGGTTCTAAGGGAGATGCGAAGTCGCTGGCTTGAGAGAAAAAAAAGTCTCTTCTAATACATAAAGGCAGAGTCCTGCCAGTCTTTCTTTTTTAAAAAAAAATAAATCCCATTAAGTGGCTTAGTTGCATATATCATATTGGTTCATTTTAATTTTTATCACCTTATATTACGTGAAATGTTTCTGTAACAACGCAATTCCTTGTTTGGTATGTTTCTATCTAATTTTTCATAACTTTTAAACATGGGCATGGGCATTACTTAAAGGGGAGAAAGGATCACGGACTTTATGTAGATATAAACATCTTATTGAAATCTTTGGACCATGCTGTAAACAAAAATGGCCAAAGAGAACAAAAAATATAAAAAGTGGTTATGCAAATGTAGACATGCATTTCATACTCGGTATGCCTATAGCTTTTTAGACTTGCATTTTCCTAATGGCCAATCTTTTCTACAGGTGAAACCTTTGCCTTTCAAGGGGTCAGGAAAGCACAAATACAGTTTTCGAAATATTGAGGTCCCTTCTTATCCAATCCATTTCTGTGACTGTGAGGAGCACTGCGGACCTCCAGAGTCAGCTAATGATGAATATGCTGCTGTTCTTAATGCTGTGTCATACGAGAAGGAGCGCAATATTATGAATTCTGTGATGAGCAAGCTTTTCGAAAAGGAGAATCAACATTTGGATTCATCAGAAATGCAGGAATGTGATGTTCATATTAACACTATGGAACCCTCCGAACCATTGAATAGCATGCAAATGGAACAAGCAGAAGAAGCTTCTGATGAAGATTTGGAGGACATGCAAATGGAAGAAACAGAAGAGCCTTCTGATGAAGATTTAGATGATGACCTTGTGATTAATATAGCTCCGCGCAAGTCCAATAAATCAATTGTCCAAGTAAAAACGGAAGAATTGGAAGCGAGCAAGGTACACAATGCTTTCTAGTACTTACACAATAGCATGTGATATTTAGATTTGTTGTGCAGTTATGTGTATTAACATGTTCGGCAAAATTTTGTTTATTTACAGGATTCGCAGTCAAGAAAGCGCGCAAGATTTGAAGAGACTTCCCAGCCAAAGAAGAGACAGAGATTTGAGGGTTCATCTGAATTTAGAAAAGGGAAACAGGAACCTACTTCAGTGATTCCTGGTGCGAGAAACACATGTAAATCTTTGCCTGCTATACGAGAAGCCAGCCAAAACCAACCAAAAGCTCCAGGTTTGGCATGGAAAGGAACATCTGAGTTCTCATCAGAAATCCCCAGAGACAAAAGCCCTGCAGACCCTCAAAATGTTGAGGCCTTAACAAGTTCTACCAAAAGTGATAGTGAACGAAATATGGTTTCTACTCAACCTAAAAAAGGTTCCGTTTGGATTCAGAAAGCCTCGTGGAGAGATCTTGTTGGGGGCATGGGGAGCACACCTTTCAGTATATCACAAGTGTTGCCGAACTCCAATCCAGTAGCTCCTAATGTTAATGAAAGTGGAAAATCTGAAAAAATCTTGGAAGCCACAACTCAGCCCTTGTCTGAGCAGATGTTGCCAAGTTCCATGGGAGTTTCTTCTACCGGCGCTACAGATGTGGCAAGAGGCCATGCTGCTGGGGAATCAAAGGAGAATAATAAGGTGCAAAAGGTGCGGGTAGTCCCAAAAATTACTATCGGTGAAGTTTGCCCTTTCATGAGAAACACAGAGTCGCAAAAGCAGTGGTCAAAGGCGAAGAAGGTTCTTTCTGGGTTCAATAAGAAGAGCAAGGAGCATAGTGGATCCGATACTGCGAAAGGAAAGCCATCGAAAAGGCGATAACTGTGAATGGTTTGGGCGGCAACTCGTGGAACTCTTGGCATAATGATGGCATCTGCTCTGAGCACAAATATTATTTCAGAGTTTGGTTTTAGGTCCTCATTTCTTTTGATGACTCTGAAAAACCGATGATGGTTGTAAGAGCAATCAGGATTTTTGTTTCTGTGATGTCAAAACTTCCCTAGAGCACAATTGATAACGTCTCCAATATGGTCGATATTATCAATGCCAATATCTTTTAACGATTGTTTAGCTGACGTTATGCCATATTATTTTTGTGTAATACCATTGTTTAGCTTCGGCACTGCGACTGTTCCACAGACCTTGTTTCCGTTTGATGCCTGTAAACCACCTAAAAACTCGCGGAATCATGCGGGCAACCATTGAAATTACTCTCTCTCTCTCTCTCTCTCTCTCTCTCTCTCTCTCTCTCAACCACAGGCTAAAAGAAACTAGTGAAATGCAGTAGGCATCTTCGCCCTCTCATGATAACGGTGCTTTAATTCCGTTAGAATTCAATACGGTGGTAAGAACTTGTTTTGCTCCATCTTCGCCAAATAAAATCATTTAGCAATTTTGTGCCTGAATTTTTTTTTCATCCTTCGATCAGGAAGATGGCCACAGACAGGTCGGGTTCCCGTAGGCTCTTGCCTGGCCGTCAGAGCTCCCATGAGGTCCTTTCCCATCCCTGTTCTCGAGTAGTTCACTGCAAATAACGGAATCAATAATCATTTCGCATTTTGGTGATTCTCCTGTCGCTCGTATCATCATGAATTATTTATGTTGCTACATCTTGTTATGGATCTCGATAATGATTTTATTCGCATTATGAGATTTTTCATCCCTGATTTTTAATTTTAGGGCTGTCCTTCGAATCATCTTCTTTATGTTTTGTCCTTTTACAGATGGAGATCATCCACGGGAAGGGCCAGAAGTCTACAAATCAAGTGAGTAACTAATAGCAGTCATTACTTTTATTTACCGGTGTCATTTAGTGCACTCAAAATGGATTCCCAATCGTAGCATTCCAGATTTTCACTTGATATATTTCCATACTTATTAACCGGATTTATGTCCATCGATTTTTCTATAGAACAGGCTTCTCCATCGGCAGACGAAGCAGATGAGTTCGAGGATGAGACGATTATTACGCCGGAATCAATGCCAGACAAAAGCGGTGGACGTTTGCAAAGAAATTTGGGCTCTGCGAGTTGGGACTTTTACGGTAGCGTGAAGATCGTGTTGCTCAAATCCAAGCTCAATGCGCTAATACCATGTGGTTTCTTGGCAATCCTGATTAATTATATCACCCAAGATAATGTAATTTTCATCGTACAACTCAACCATTTTCTTACATGCGTGAGATCTTGCGTTGATGATGTTGCTTGTTTTTTTACTGAAGGGCTGGGTGTTTCCTCTGAGCTTATTGGGTATCATTCCATTGGCCGAGCGATTGGGTTTCGCTACCGAGTAATTAATTAATACACTTTCTCTTCATGTTTGGCATCCTCATGTTGTTGTGATCTACCAATACAAATACTATATTTGACTCTGTGCTTCTCACTGCAGGCAGTTAGCACTTTTCACTGGTCCAACAGGTCTCCCTCAGTTGCTCCTCTTTTGAAGCATTCTGAACTGAATTGCATTTGCATGCAGCTGGACTTTGCCTGAACTACTACACATTTCATGTGCAGTTGGCGGTCTTCTGAATGCTACATTTGGCAATGCCACCGAGTTAATCATATCAATCCATGCATTACGGAGCGGAAAGCTACATGTCGTTCAACAAAGTCTGCTTGGATCAATCATGTCAAACGTTCTCCTGGTTCTTGGTTGTGCATTCTTAGCTGGGGGGCTCGCTTGTGGCAAAACTGAGCAGACTTTCAGCAAGGTGATAATCCTTAACTGTTTGCATGTCTGTATGATACAGATAGGGTGCTAATCATGTGTTGTCCACAGGAAGATGCAGTTCTGAACTCGGGGCTGCTCTTGATGGCCCTGATGGGGTTGCTGTCTCCTGCTATGCTGCATCATACCAATAAGGAGGTCGAGTTGGACAAGTCGGCCCTCGGATTATCAAGGTTCAGCAGCTGTGTAATGCTTGTTGCTTATGCTTCTTTCATTTACTTTGAGCTGTCGAACAGTCGCCAGAACCATGAATCTAATGAGGCAAGCATATTGATTAAGTTTTCTCACCATATTGGTTCTTTATTTATTCGCATGTTTCTGAGGTACTTCTCTGCAAGTTCTTTTTTGAGGAAATTACTTGTCTGTATGTTGACTAGGGAGGAGGCAGGGATCAAGCGTATAACGAGGACGAGGACGGTTTTCCTGACATTTCCAAATGGGAAGCCATTGCTTGGCTTACCATTTTCACTGTTTGGATCTCAGTATTCTCTGACTACTTAGTCGGCGCGATGAGGTATTATCTCTCAATATTCCAATGATGAAATTTTGCTCCTAGTTTTGCTGTTTGTCACAATTTATGATAAACCTATATATCTGTTATCACAGAAAATTATTTAACTATTTATGTGGATTAACGTCGCAAATAATTTGCAGGTGGCTTCCAAGGCTTGGAACATACCAATTGTATTCATCAGTGTTGTTTTGCTTCCAATTGTGGGAAATGCTGCAGAACACGCCAGTGCTGTTATGTTTGCAATGAAGGACAAATTAGTAAGAAGAATTTTGAGATAGCTAAGAAAGTTTTATAACTTTTTGCTTACAACATTTTTGTTAACCTCTTGTTTATTTTGTACGTATAGGACATTTCCCTTGCTGTGGCAATAGGATCATCGACACAGTTATCCATGTTTGTGGTGGGTTGGTTCAACTCCTTGCTCATTGCTGGATTTTATTTATTTTTATTTTTTGCCTTACAGATACGTTTCCATATCATTTTGTAGATACCGTTTTGTGTAGTGATGGGATGGATGATGGGCCAGCCAATGGACTTGAATTTTCATCTGTTCGAAACTGCAAGCCTCTTGATAACAGTACTAGTTGTGGCATTTTTGTTGCAGGTGCTTAATAATTAACAGCATTTTGAAAAACCGCTGCTCTATTTTGGCCAAAAAAAATATTTAAAAGTTTTCTATTTTCAGGAGGGGACTTCGAATTGTTTAAAAGGGTTGATGCTAATTCTGTGCTATCTTATAGTATCTGCCAGTTTTTATGTGTATGCTGATCCAAATATTGACGGTGAGTTTGTCACCTTTCCATACTATTCTTTGTGCAAAATAGAAGCTGTCTAGTGAACTATTTTTTTAAAAAAAAATCTCGTGCTAAAAAGTCATTTCTGAAGCAAGAAACATCAACAAAGTGGTTATAATTTGAGATTTTTTTCCTGCAGGTAAGCCTCCAGGAAACTAGGAGTGCCTTGAAGGTCAATTCTACCATAGGAAACTATTGTGGGTCACAACAAGAGCTGATTGTTTATTTTGACTGGCTTCCTCACATTTGGCCTTCAAGCACACCTATTTTGTAGATACACAGAAAATCAGACAGTTTAAACCGGAGTCTCCAGTTTTGTAGGCAATAGTTTATTCTTCCAATGCGGGCAAAATTTCTAGACACAACCATAAAAAAAATTGGTTTGAATTGATGCTGTTGTGATTGACTGTCAGTAAATGCAAAGCATACTGAAAACCATTGAATGGTACCATCAATTTTCATATGGAAGTTTTAACATATACAATGACTAAAACTCATTCCATTTACTAGTGGTCAGTCATAAGGTACATATACAGGCTAACAACATTGAGGTGCGGGGCCTTTTGCCCCGTTTACCCCTCCTGGGGTCCCTTTGGTTTTGTTGTGTTGCTTCCTTTCTGTTCATGTACAGCTTTAGTTTTGTTCTTTTTATATAAATGGAGCCTCTCCTGCTGTACCAATCACCATGTTCATCGCGGCTATGAACATAGTGACTCCTCAAGATTAACATGAGGCTTTGCATTTTCTTTTTTTATCCTCTTGTGAGTTGCATTCCATGTCAGTATCCGATTTTTCGCCATTGGACAATGGACCTGAAGAAGTGTCCGCATCTGGCTCAGTATTTTTGTTCCCTGTGGATTCAGACATTTTATCTTCGGCTGTACTTCTCCTAGTGGATAAGGACGTTCTAGTTTTCTGTTGTTCTTCTAATATCTTCTGCAAATATCTTGCATGTTCTTCTATGCGCAGCTGTAGTTGCCTTTGCACCTGATGACCAAGAACAGGTTTGTCAGACCTTCGTCGAAAAAAAGGACTATCTGACCTAGCAACATAAAGACTGCTGGTGAACGTCAAATTTTCTGAATGCGCAAGGAACGTTGCTGAATTATACTGCGATAATTTAGATAATATTTGCGAAATATGACAGCACAGATGATTCAGAATTTTTAAGTTGAAGTTTGCATCAAGGCATGATTCAGTATCAACTCAAATTATTAATCGAACCATGCACCCAAAAATACTGATTCCATACTTACCTCTAATTGTTCATGGAGCTGTTTCTGAACCACCATTTGCATCCGAAGAGCTTCTGCCACTTGTAAACTCCTAAGAAACGAAAATCAATGATTCTTAATTTCTTTAAAGATACTCATCCACACCGTAATCTATTCATGCCAATGAAACATGCAGCCGCGGGGGAGATGCTAACTTCTTTTTGCTAGAATAATCTCCATGAGTTACTGATTTAGACTTTTTATCTTCTGAAGAGGATTTCTTGTCTTAATGAAGCATGCAACAGAATCAATTACTTCATCAGGAAAAAGATTACAACGTATAGCAGTTACCAGTACTTAAGTTTAGAAGAAAAATATAATATACATTAACTTTATTACCTTCTTTTGTATCCGGAAGATACTTGGCAAATCGATATTTCTGCATATTCCGACCGAACACAAAGGATGAATTCGTCAGACAAGGCGAGTTTTAAAAGGAGAAAGTGACTAAGCTCGGAAAGAAATGCCACACAATTACCTGCAAATGGCTCTTTACATGATAGATGGTCAAACCTTCTACGTTCATAAGCTTCAACACACCCTTAGGAGTGGCCTCTACAAGTTTCTTAGAACATTAAGAATGATTACAACTTTATGGTACCGAATTCATATATGATGAACTAGAACGATTACCGTACTTTCAGGGCCTTCAAGCTTATTCACAGCCTCCACAAAACGCTCATGAAGCTCCAGTGTCCATCTAAGTCTTGGCTTGTTACATGATGCAGCTCGAGATGCACTTAACTGAACTTTAATAGGAGATCCAGTGGTCCGCGAGCCCTCTCGATCAGAATAAGACGGTACTGGACAAGAAGAGTGTTGCGGTGGTCCGTCGTAAATGTCCTAATCGAGAACAAGTTGTACGGAAGGAACTTAGTTAAGAGCTTAAATTTAGGCATGACAACGAGACTCACAAGTGAAAAAATGCAAACTTTGTAAATGCTAAATGCGATCATCATTGATGAAACTAATGGGCTCAGTAGGCTCACATCCAACCGAGGGCTCTCTTCATTGTCGGTGATGGCGATTCCGAGCTGTTCAGACAGGAACTGAAACTCCATCTGATCATTGAAAGCATGGCATTTATTTCTCCATGAAGGCTACCTTCTGAAGCATCTCCAGAAGGTTAAGGAAGTCCCCAGGATCATCGTGGTGTTCAGCATCATCATGGCCACCAGTGCTGAGATCACCAAAGAACATTGAGGAAGGGCTGGATGGCTGGCCAGATGATGTCTGCTGCTGCTCACATTTAGGTGGATGAGGCAGGAAAGGCAAATCTCTCGTTTGCCGACACGACATGGAGTTTGTTGACGATGCGGAGTACATACTTGTGCAGAATATGGAAGAACTGGATAAGATAGGTTCTGAAAAGTTGGCTTGCGAGATGTGAGAAATCGGGTTTTCAGGGTTAGAATTAGAACTGCATTTCCGAAGTTCAGATGGAAGCATCTTTGGTGACTCGACGAACAGATAATCTCTGTCTTGATATTTGAGGATTCAGGATAGGCATTGAGCAGTTTATGAGCTGAAGGCTGTGGAGCAGTGCATCTGTGAGCCATTCTGTCGGTGCCACCGAATTGCTTCACTGCAACAACACTCTGTGTGGTCATTGCGCCTTCAGTTTGTTGACGCCTTGATCATTCACCGCTGAACAGAAGATTTTGGCAAGGGCAGCCTGCTCCAGCCTGCACGCAGTGCACGGTAAGTCTCTGAGTAAGAATATGTGGGACCAACTCCTAGTCCAGGACGTGCAATTTTGTACTAAGCCCTATCAAGTCATGTAATTCCCAATACTAGAAATGTTAAAACAAAGGTTCAGAACTATGGACACATAAGTCTAATCCTGTGGAATGGCCTTTTCTTATGCCCAAAGAAGTAATAACTCATATCAACTGAAACTCATGCCCAAAAGAAGTAATATGCTGAACAGGACAAAAGGATTTAGACCATTCAAGTATTCAACAGCAACTTTTTTGCAGATGTAAGACTATCCGCAGCGGCTCCCGGTACAACGATCTGCAGGTCGCGTATAGCGTTTTTTGGCTGCAGCGGCTCCCGCTAAAACGAACGCAAGCGTAGCGATCGCCCGGCCGGCCGCCAAACTGAGCGATTTCGCGTTCGATCGGTAAAGGGAGAGAGAGAGAAAGGTGAGAGAGGGAAATGCGGGCTCCACTGTTTCAACGAACTAAAAAATGTTATAAATCACAAACTACAAAACCAAATCAAATTCCGATTACATCATTAAATTCGTTTCAATAAATCCTTCAAAACAAGATCTCAGATGGATATATTTTGATAAAATTACAAATGGGCCCCACTGATGGTAGTTGGAGATGGTTGAATAAAATATAGATTAGTTGGTATAGAGGTTGAGATATAGAGGTTGACGGATGCGGAAGAAGTTGGTTATAGAGATGAGAATCTCGATGACTAGGCAGGAATATTTTGTTTTAGAGGTGGGGATAGAGGTCAACCAGTGCGGATAGTCTAACAACAGCCTACTTTTTAATCATTAGAGGAGCTATGTCTGAAGTTTGAACAGCAAAGAATCAAATAGTGCATTGCAAACTCCTATCGAAGCTAGAGCCACATCGAAGGGATGAAAACAAAAGCAAAACACGCATTTTTCTGATGGTTTCGAAGAAGAAAAGCAATCGCTTAAAGCACTAAAAATTCATGAAAAATCCTTGCAATGTTCAAAAACAAAAAGAGGAAAATGGAGGTAAGCTTTTAATAATAGATAGCACATTATCAAACCAAGACGAAAAATAAAATCAAAGCAGAATTAGCGGAACCAATGAAGAACCCAGAACACAAGTAGGAGCCTAGGACTGAGGCTGTTCTAGGATGAAGAAAGGAAGGCGAAATGATTCATGGAAGTGCTGCTAGAATTCAGATCCAACCCACCTTAATAATCACCTGATAACTCAAGAAGATGAGTGCGGCCGGAATCCAAAGAAATTCATAACCAAGCAGCTGTCCTTCTGGCTCTCTCCTATCCAGACTCTCTCTCTCTTTCTGCAAATGATTGGTGCCCTGCAGCTACTCTATATAATACGGTTAATTGTTTTGACCGCTGGAGTTAACAAGCGCCAGCTGCTTTCATTTGCTTTTGCTATTTTGTCTTTGCTTGCTTCTGATATGGGCATACAGCAAGACGTTCCAAAACAACAAGGCTTCCCCAACCATTCGAGCTTTCCGCCGATACAAGCTAAAGAAATTTTCTCGTGCCTTTTCTGTCACATGCTTCTATATATTTCTTCCATGTTAATAACTCACTGAATAGGAGAGAGTTAAACTTGTATTGTGGAACTGGTGTCATCAGCAAGAAATAACTAAAAAATCTCTTGGCTGATACAGTGCACATGTGCACACGACCATTAATTAGCAGAGAGAATTAGGGCGAAAGTAAACGAAGCCGTTTCTTGCTCGACCAGTTGACCAACCAAATTGAAGCCGTGTACTAACAGGCGAGGAGCCGAGGACTGCCACATTATTGAACTGGTCTAGGTCATGCGTGCGCACGGCGTAATCACGGGTACTAAATAAACAAGTGAGAGACTGACAGCGGCCACTAGCAAGATGCCAAGATGTGACCCTCAGAGTCTCTACAATTTTTTGAACAGGGATTGTTGCTTAGTTAAATCGTTAAGTTTGGATGTAATGGCTTGACAGTGGATTCGGATCTTAGCACGTCATCAGAACCCAGCTAGTGGCGTGTCGTCATGCCGGATAGAGAATCTCTTGAGTCCTGCAGGACGACACTATTTTGTTTCAACCATGCTAATCTCCAATCCATAATTGAACGCTAAACATTAGAATACTGTAGGAAACAAATTGTCGTTTGCAGCTGTCATAGGGACTGAACTCGCACAGGTGGCCACACTTTGGTTGGTTTTATGGTGGTCCGAGCCGATCAGAAAACGACAAAACTGATAGCATGGCTACTCCTTGTCCGGATTTTGTAAAAAAAGACCTTATCATCATGTGTTTTCATAGAACCAAGCTAAACTGGCAAATAATTTGGACTGACAAATGTATAGTTCTATGATTAAGGGTTTCTCTGATTTGGTTAAGCTGGGGTTCTCTGGCTTCTTATGTGTACAAAAATCATAGCCAAGTGCAATTAGCGGGAAAAAAATATGTATCATAATTTTCGTGAAATTGTGATGATGCCCTGATAATTTATGAGAGTTCATTTACTACGAAAATGTGTTCAGGCGTAGATATTTGATGTCGAGAGCATGAGTAACGACAAACAAGAATATTTGCATCAACTCATATCATACCGCTATGGGACCTGATTGAACTTGTGCTGGTCGTAGTAGAATCACCAGACCGTCGTCATCACTCGCAAACCCCCACTTTTGACAAAAAAAAAACATGTAAAAAAGCGGCTAATTTGGCCACTAGTGGCACAAGGTCGAGATTAGATTAGTATGGAGGATGAGACAAGCAACCGATGAGCTTACTCCCTCCAGTGTCAAAAAACTTGTCGTTTAGGACATCGACACGGTCTTCAAAACACAATTTTGACTAATACTTTTTGCTATACAATATTTATAAAATATAGCTAAAGTGTACTTTGATGAAATCATATTTCAATACGAATCTACTCGTATCATCTTCACATTTCTAAACTTAATGCATAAAAAGATATTTTAAGTCAAAATTTAAAAAGTTTGACTTAGGACAACCTCAAAACGACAAATTTTTTGACACTGGAGGGAGTACCTTGCCTGTCCGAATTCTCCTCTTGCTAGATAAGATCTGCAATTTGGAAGGCTAAATGAGCTTGCATGTGGATCTGCCCATATCTATACCAAGATACAGGTGTCAGCCTCTCATGAGATGCCAATTCATGCACACCTGCTCATGCAGTCAAAGTAGGAAATGCACTTTCATGGCACTCCTGGGTCCTGGCCAATGAAAGCACATCAAAAGGGTATTGGATAATCCAAATGTGTCACTCATGCAACTTAGAGCGTCTCCAATGGTGGAGTTAGCTAAGAGGCAGCAGCCATCTCTTAGAGAGAATAAATGAGAGGTGGGTCCTATATTTCCTTCTCTTATTATACTTAGAGACTAGCTCTTGAAAAAGAGTTAACAACCTTCTCTCTTCTTTTTCTTAAATAAACAATTCTAAGAGTTAGCTAAGAGTTAGCCATTGACTCCTCTTAGGCCCCGTTCGGATCACTTTAGAGGGTGCTGTAGCAGTCACATCAAAGATGCCGACAGCATTTAAGTGTACTAAACAAAGTCAAATTACAAAACTAAGTTCAGGACCCCCCATCTATTTCGCGAGACGAACGTAATGAGGGTAATTAAGCTCCGATTAGACGATGGTTACTGTAGCATTACTGTGTCAAAACATTGATTAATTAGGCTCGTTAGATTCGTCTCGAAAAATAACGCCCGTCTGCAGAAAGGTTTTGTAATTAAATTTTATTTAGTACCCCTAAATAGTAAGATTCTTTTTACTTTAGAGGGGTATAAAGTTTAGAGGGCACTTTAGAGGGGAACCGAACGCGCCCTTAGCAAGAGCTGTATAAGTCTATGATTTGAAAGGTTGGGGAATGTGCACATATGTTTATCAGTTTAGTTTGTCTGTATGTGACACAGGATGATGTAGCTCATGAATGAAGTCGATCGTGAAAGGAGGTTTTTTGATTGCTTGGATGGGGACTGCTGGACGCTGAGGGAAGCGATAGCGGTGAAAAGCAGAGTTTGTGGTTGAGATGAATGGAAATGGTTGAGGTGGGGATACGCCAATTTTTGGGAGAGTGAGATTCCAGCCAATGGAACGGTGACGTTTTGGATATTGATGGTGTCTAAATCACGATTTTGAATACCAGTAATAATGTAGTGTATTGACACGACCTTATCAAATTAAAATATTACTCCATGAGGTTATTTCATATAAATCTGCTACTATTTAAATATTTGTATCACAGTCAAGGTCATTTATTTTCAACTGAAAATTCATGAAGAGACCTCCAGCCCAAAAGAGAGGGGGAAAAAAATACTAGAGGACTACATACATCCTGGATTTCTGTACCAAAATAAGAGTGGCGG
This sequence comes from Eragrostis nindensis, assembly GCA_012490785.1. NCBI lineage: Eukaryota > Viridiplantae > Streptophyta > Magnoliopsida > Poales > Poaceae > Eragrostis > Eragrostis nindensis. The sequence continues at coordinate 191,295 of JAAXCT010001180.1, read as the reverse complement.
AGCTTCAACCAAATTGTAATTTAGCTCCAAGCACTATGAAAAATGGCAATTTTACTGTACAAACAATGGAATTTCGGTGGTTGGGGGAGGGGTTCCATGGCCACCCTGAGGCCATCACTAAGCTCATACAGAGTAAGCTATATCTTGTGAAGTGTGAACAGTCCACTCAGGTACACAGGAGTTCATCCATTTTCTGCACATCTAACATAAATTTGTTGAAACTGCACCTATGTACTTCAGAATGTCTGAAATTTAAGAATGCAGTAAACAGAAAGGCAATAATAAATTATTTACTCAACATAAATAAATTACCTTTTCCAGAAAAAAAAATAATGCATTGGCCAACCGAACATCTCTTAAACTCCTGTCCCAATCCAACGACAGTGACCTAATCATGCATACTTTAGAGGTTTTTTACACAACGAAGCATGGCAAGCTTCTTTAATTAAGTTTTTTTTTGTAATGATCTTTAATTAAGTTTTTATCATCCGTGAAAGAAAGGTGCATCAAGTGATTCCTTTAAATAGTTCTGCCCATCTCAAGTTCTCAACTAGTTCATAACATTAGCACATACAGCCTCAGCCATCTAACATGCGATGACTCATGACTGTAGAAGTTTACACAAAACACGCCCACGTGTTGAAATCACACAGGACCTTGAGTTTGACATGCTTACTCATATAACACAGATGGTCTTTCATAAATGACTAAAGCTGAGAAAGCAGCGCTAGCTAATATAGTTTCCTAGCACTGTTGACTCTTGCTGGTCTTCGCTATCTACCTTTGAGCTCTTCTTCAAACAAGCGCAGTTTTTCCTGAATCGGAATAAGGAAGGACTTCAAATCCTTGCAGATCCGTGTTTTATCGTCAGCTGCAAGGCCCTTTTCATCGCTGAACCTTACTTGTACCTGCAGTGCATGGCAAAAAGAAAACAATTATTACTCAAAAGAAATTATGTAATACCAGCTAGTAGTACTATATTAGATACAGCTGTACCGATCTAGTATAGAATTGATGTTTTACCTCCAAGTCGTCAAGCTCACCAAAGGAGAACTCAGGAATATCTAGATGGCCTTTGAACTTCTTGTTTTCTTCTTTAATTAACCATTCACCTAAGCATTAACATGAGCTACAGTACTCAGTACTGTAATACAAAGCGGCTATGGACGTCAAGTGAATCAGATGGAATATTGTTAACTTTGCATGATATCATGTTTTACCTCGAAATTTCAAGCTTAGTTCATAATTATATCCAACTCTCTTCTTATTACGGACAGTGACCTGAAATGCCTATACAAGCAACAAAGGACATATATCAGAATTCCAAATGTTAAATTGCAAAGATAAAAAAATACTAAGAAAAATGATTATCAAGCGAACAAATGCAAATTCTACGCAGTGTCCAAATTAAACAGTATGATAGAGAAAGGATACACAGCCAAAGCAAACCGAATTAGTAAATTATGCATAAAGAAAATCAAGCAGGAAATGATCGGAAATATTCATAATTTGATTCATAAAATTAGTAGTAAGATGCCAAATCTGATAGATTATTAGGCATGTGAAATAAGTGTATTAAATTTTTATTATGGTTAATTTTGTTCTTCATATTCTAAAAGTTAAGTCATTGTTAGTTGCTATCAATAAATTATCAAATGGTTTTTTCAATCTTCCACAAAGTGTCTAATAACATTGTTCTTTATGCAGTCAGCAATAAAAGGAGAACGAAAAGAAAAAGAGGTCGAGGAAGGCTTCAAGCATTAGGTCTCTTGTAGCTGTTTGCGTGGCCCCCAGTCCTGGAGCCGACACTGAGATTTACAGGATGAATCAGAATTGCTAATGGCAAGTATAAGGCAAAGTTCTATGTAATCAGACTGTGTTGTCACATTTATTTAGCCACAATCTAGCACAGGTCCCAATAGGGAGTTAGGTACAAGATTGTTCAAATAACTGAAATTTTGAAGGGAAGATAGCTAATGCATTATCACCGATCTCCAAGTTTAACTTCAGTGATCCCTAATAGGAAACTGATTGTATGCTTGCAATTCAGCGATCAAGGGGGTTGGAACGCTAGAAGAAATTGACAGGAAGCAGCATATTGTAAAAGAATTGCGTTTTGATGGAGAAACCTCGGGGCAGAAATTGCTGACATGCTTAAGTGATGAAGCGTACCGTACAGTGACAACTAAGAAAGACCGAGACAATTAATTGAGGGAAATTTCCATGCAGCAGAAAATAATTGACTCAAGGAATTGAAGGGTTCTATCAAAGATAATACTTACATCTCCTGAGCATTTGGACACTTCATAAATTGATGCTTTCCCTGTGGGGAATTTCAATGAATCCAAGGAACCCAGCAAATCCTATAGTACAGATAAGCCAACAAATATCAGAATAATCTTCACGAGTGGAAACATCATTGTTGTCCACTATAGGCCAATTAATAACAGTACCTTTATCCTACCATTAGCCCATGAGTTGAGGTTCTTTTCCTCCCAAGTTCCAGCCTGCAAATTGCAAACAACACATCAGTAAACCATTACTTACAACTTCAGTACCGTGCCAATGTACAGTTTGCATTTTGTAACATAATTACCCTTGCATTTTGCATGTACAGTTAAGTTCCTCCTATCCTAAAGGTGAACAAAGCCATAACAAACACTTAGATGTGTATAGTTATGACTTCAGTGAGATACTGAATTCCCTCTACTATTATGCATAGTTCCCTTCAAACTATGAGTAATAACGCGAGGGTGCTCTCCCCAGAGCGAGGATTAAATGAACGCAAACATGGGTTAATTCAAGTTGCCAAATCATTCGGAATCAAAAGAACTAGTATTCTAGTAGTACTGCCCTTCTAGTTCAAACTGTCAAACCAATGCCCTACCGCTAGTTTTACAAATCAAGCAACAGATTTGCGGCCATGCAGCTCCTTCGACGGAAATGCTATTTGCCAAGGAAACCGTGGATACTACAGCAAACGGTGACCCTAAACTAGTAGTTTGAGAATCCGCATTCCCAAATATCATACTTTGCTGGTCAAAGCCACTCACGCGAAGAGCACATCAAAAATTCCTAACGGCAAGCGGCTTACAGTACAGATCGTATTAGGAGCACGTTCCACCGAGGTAGAACTCATCAGCTTCCCATCAGAATCACGGATGGGTGAGCGCTGCGGGGACACAAGGCATCATAAATTTGCAATCTTTACTGCCAGTTCGTCGCAATGCAACTACAGGACTCCTTCACAATCTAGTAAAGTAATACAGAGGTGTGCGCCCGGATGGCAGGGAGCGTAGAGACGATGCTATTAGCTGACCTGATTCCAGACCGAGCCAAGGGGTGGCGGGTTCCCGTTGCCGTTGGCGGTGGCGGCGACGGGGTCGAGCTTGCGGGGGACGGGCGGCGGCGCGGCATCGCCGGTGTTCTCCCGCACCCAGTACCTGTACGACGACGCCTTCTCCGCCGGGGCCGCGGCCGCCGTTGCCGTCTCCTCCATCTCGCTGGCTCCGACCACCTCCCCCTCCTCCGGCGGACGGTTGCTGCCGCAGATCTCCCGGCGAGGCGCGCGCGAACAAGGTGGCGAATGGGAGCCGGACGCGTAGCTGGCACTCCAATTCTGACTCGTCCTCCGCTTTCTCGGGGGCTCGCGTCGCGTCCCCGTTCCCCCTTTGGTGCGGTCAGACCAGTGGCGTGCGCGTGTCGTGTGGGTTCCAGATGCTTCCGGAACGTTCCTGGCTGTTACACGCCCGCTCACTGGTCCTGACAGGACAGCAACAGTGACCGACACTCAGACGTGTTGGACCCACATGTCAATCCCAGGAGTACGTACATGTCCCGTCAATGCGGAGGATGCAGGGCGTGTTCGGCTGGAGGCGGCTGCAGCTGCTGCTTCCTCCTCCTCGTAATGCTACCGTGCTGCTTTCCGCAGCTGCAGTGTACTTTCTCAGAAAACTACAACTGCAACTGCAACTGCGACTGCAACTGTGAGCTGAACAGGCTGGCAATCCCAGGTGACATTGGTTTGACTGAGGGGGTCGTGTGGCAGATATCTCTCTCTCTCTCTCTCTAGGGTAATGGCATATTCCTAAAACGGGGATGTTACAATGTCACGGAATTATTTCCTTTCAAACTTGTCAATGTCATTGTTCTTGTTCTACTTGCTAGTTTCGTGCTGCGTTTGCTATTCTTTGTTTTCCCCGTGTAGACGTAGATGCACAACGAACGTGGTTAAAAGGTGGTGCCTTCGATTTGGATCGTTAAATCAACTTGCTGAAGTACCATTGAAATGATAACACATGCATCAAGTACAGTACGATTGAGCAGCTTCACCGCTTCGAAGCGCACACCAATGAAACGCTGGGACTTGGGTCTGCTATTTTTGATTTGTTTAATGGAGTATATCAACTCGAACTCATGTTCTCAAAGACGCAACATTTTGAAAAGTACTGTACTACTAATAAATAAAGAATACAATATGGTCAAAAATTTTAGGTTACACGCCTAACATCAGCACAGTGAAGGAAAAAAATGTTACAAAGTTACAACCCTCACATGTCTCCATACTGCGTTCCATGTGTTTTCCTTTGAGCAGCACTTGCTTCACGCTAAGAATCTTCCCGGCAGCAACAAGTAACACTCCACTCGGATGAGATGCGCTGAAGACCAAAAAAGTAACAGATCTTGACATCTTATAGGCCGACCCAATGTGACCGGCCATTGCTGTTATGGATCGGTGACTGACTTGGCGTGGTCACAGCCCACTCGTACCACACCTGAAGCAATTGGGAAGATGAGGATGCAACAACAGCAATTCATGCATCGTGAAATCAGCATACAGGCAAGAAGCCATGATCTAGTACCTTTGTGGGGGCACAGCATCGCCAGAAGTGCACTTCTATAGGAGACCCCAACGGCACATAGATGGGCTTTCTCAGAGGGAAGAAGATCGGAAACCTGTCAACATTTGGTTGTCAACATACAATAAAGTGCAAGCTTTGATAAATTCATTGTCAGCTTGCAAAAATTAGATTGTGATTTACCAGCTGAACATGTTTGGTGTAGCTGTGCTCGGCTCTATTCCGAGATGAACATCTTTATACAGAACAGAGTCAAAATATCCTGCAAATCCTGCCAAAATGATGCGGACAAAAACTAATAAGAATCCTTATGTTACAATAGAATGCAAGAAATTTGAACTCAAGAATAGTTACGTACCGTGCACAAGGCATGACCCCATATCTGGAGGCATATCAAATTGCAGCTTGGTATACCTTTGATTGCTAGCATTTGGTGTGTAATTTGGATGGTTGAAAGTAAAAACCTAGAGATTCAAGGTGGATACTGGTTAGCCACTTTCATAAAGCAGATATCGCATGAATAGATGACAGTGCCAGAAATGCGATCAGATCAGACAATGACAGCCAATGAAGTACACAACAGAAATTCTTGTCTCACCGGTTGTGGAGGTGAAAGTGGCGCTATGCGGTGTAGTTTGACGACATATGAAGTTTCAAAATGTGCAATATCTTTGTGTGCTTTTATCTGCAGAAATTAAGTCACTTCAAGCTCAAAACAAATATCACAGAGGAACTGAAATGGCAGAGATACCCTACATCGTTGTGCAGTTTTGAAGCTGTTATGGGTTGGATGAAACTGGTGTATCTGTGAACAGCCACAAGCAAACAATCAAATGATCTGAAATACATTTTGGATACATAGAATGGAGGAATGATGTGTATAAGCAGAAGGGTCCAGTACGAAGAAGGAATCGAAATCCCATCTGGCTTCAAGAATCGCTGGGCACCATCTAGACATTCGGGAGAAAGTTCATTGTCACCAAAGGACCCAAGCAACTCGCTGACCTGATTCAAGTTAGTATATAACAGAGTTACAGATTTAACAGCTCTTGGAAGATTGTTACCATGACCATTTCCAATAAAGAAACAAAAGAAAAGTTACCAGAATATCTGCTTTTTCAGGGGCATTCCAGCAGCGCATGTCACTTGAAATTATAGTAACCACGCTTTCCCACCCTTCCAATTTGACAAGGCTCTGTTCAGTCCACAAAACAAATCAGGTCAAAATAGCCATGTATCCAAGTGGGCTATGGCAAAGTTCAATAGAACCGCAAGTTAAAAGAATTGCATCCGTGTTTTTGCAGTGACAAGCTTTAGCACCCATCTAATGGAGTGATCAAAGAAATAATGATACAATTTAACAAATATCCATTAACTCACATGAAGAGTAATAACAGCGTTAGGGTTTTTCTCCACAGCATAAACTTTTAACTTGCGACCAGTTTCCTCAGCAGCCTGCATTGAATGTCAACTTACTCAGCCCCAAGGGAAACAGATAGAAATAAGAAGCAACATTTTTAGTATTATTTACAGTAGCATTATTTTAAGCCCCAGCTAATTCATGAACACCCATTGTTTTTGGTACATTACACAAGCTTCAAGAGAAGAAACACTGACCTGTAATGATGCTTTTACTAGAGGTCCTCTGCCTGCCCCAACAACCATCAACACCTTTTCTCATTGAATGGTAAATGAAATTAGATGCAAAACATGGGAGAAATAGAAGATGGAATGCAGGAAATAGTTCACTTAAGAAATGTAGGAAACAAAAGGCAGGAGGATATGCGAAAAATGAAAATATCATGTTCTAACACTATTCAGCTCTCATTATTTTGCGCCATTATTAGTCTTATTACTGTAAGTATGGTTTGCAAGCAGCAGAAAGGAGTAAGTTCTAGACTCCATCTTACCGTCTTACTTGTGGAGACTGAATCATCTGGGACCCTATCAACCAAGGCCTTGGCGACTGCTCTTCGATACTGTTCAAACAATGTAAAACAAATAATAAACAATAACATCAACGCTGATATTTGAGTTCCTAGCAAGCAAAAATGAAAGAAGTCCCATAAAAAAAGGATAGCATTTCTATGTTTGTTATCTTTGCAAAACCAAACCAGGTTCAGATGGTGGCAGTAAATCAGTATTTCCAGGGGGTATTACTGGTACAAGCACCAAAGAATGGGTGATAGTTTGTCAAGGAAAACGAAAAAGTGAAACTTATAGCCAGTAAGTTCAAATCAAAAGCTAGCTATGTTTCCACAACAAATTAAGAACAAAATAAAAAAGAAAAATAAAAGGAACTTCTTCGGGCCTTGTACACAATTAACAGGCAGATTGGCATCATATAGGAGAAACACCTGAGTATACTTCACGATGTCTTTCTCAAATGTCTCGTATGTCTGAGCTTCCAAATTATCCATTAGAGGCTGCACCAAAGGAAATTAATGAGAAAGCAAATGGAGCACGATAGTGATGATGAGCGTGGGCATGTGTATTTCTGCAACAAAAATCATGAGAAATAACCTGAATTCACGAATTCCACTCCAAATTTTAGACTATGGTTTAAAAATATATGAATTGTTCAATATAAGAGCTATGATAAAGAATGTGTTAGCTGACATGACAACCGGAACTCGTAAATTCTGGAATTTCCATTCCAGACCATGAGACCAATGGATTAAACAAAAATGAATTTAGACTTCAAATGTAGGATAAAGAGAGAATTATATGATATAACATATGAGTTATTGTCATATATTGGCCAGGTTGTACCCACGCCATGATGAGGTCGTGGGGTTCGAACCTCAAGCTATAACAATTTCGATTTAGTCTTCTTTGAGATTGCAGAGTCCAACTGCCTTGAGAAAATGGGTACTGAACATGGGCTTGAACCCTGGACATACCCTACGGGCAGGAGGTACCACGGTAGGGACATGATTTGCTCTAGTATTGGGCATTCTACTATTTTTACCGTTGTACATTCAAACAAACTTTTTTTTATTAGTTTTGACAGATAACACACTTCTTTTGAGGCTCCCTTATAGGGCTGATGGGTTCAGTAGCCACAACTTATCACCCACAAAAGAATTGGCATAAAGTTATTTGGATTCAAGAAAAAACATGAATTACCTGGAGAGGGGATTGCAAAAAATCCCTGTAGTTGATCTGGATCAACGAAAAAAAAAGGTCAATACCCCAGCAATAACAGTTCAAGGACATGACAGTTGAAAGGTTGGGTAGAGTGGATACCTCAAAGCGTTCCTGCTCAGGAAGTGGATCCATCCTCTGATAGAGATACGAAATATAATTCAGGTATGGGCTCAGTGGGTGTCGAACAACGGTATCTAAAACAACAATTAAGGTCATTAATAAGTCATACTAAAGAACAAAAAGGATATCGACATTTGACAGTGAGCATCAGAATCCTGGCCTACTCACAGATGGGGCAGAAAAATTATAGAACTGACTGCATATCTGTTATGCTGGAGGATGACAGCTTAAATGTTAACACTGGAAGCTTGGGGATCGTGTGTTTAGCGGATCTTTAGATTAAGATACATAGGCGGCAAATCAAATTTGATCATGACCAACAAATTAAGTTGCCATTTGGTTTGAGGGAAAATTTTGGCACTGCCCAGGAAAATGCAGGCAAGCTAATCGGCCACCCAGAGTTTGGCCGGGACTTTGTTCATGCACTGCTAAGGTGGTAACATGCTATTGGCTGCATTGATTGATTTGGTTCTTTGATTTGCAATCTCCCAAGTACTATTTTTTCCAAATTGTGAGATTAATTCATAATCTGTTCACACAATCATATTCCTTGCAATTAAATCTCCATGTTAAGATTTATTTTGTCCATGTTTTTTTTGTAAAATATGACCCACATGCCACGGCTACCTAAATAATTTTGGCATGAAGTTTGCTATTTAGCTTGGTTGTCATCCGAACATCCAGAATTCAGCCAAATTTTAACAATGCCCTGATTTTGGTCGCAAACAAATTTTGGTTTGTTACACAAAAGAACCAAAACTAAAGGGTTCCCAGAGTTTGTCTAAATTTTAAAGAACTGAACTTACAAACAATGTGATGTGAACAGTGACAGCATTCTCATTTATATAAATGGTCACTCACTTGTAATTAAGTAACACATAGGTAAAATACCAATGTCTGTACAACTTACCTTCATTGTTGCTTTCATCACCTGAGAGCACACCATCTGCTACCGGGGTGACATCATGTTTTGATCTTCCAGAGAGAATTACCTACAGGGGAACAAGAAGGCTGTGAGCCACATTACATCGGTAACTGATAATGGTTTTGTAAAAAAAAAAGGCAAGTTAAAAAAGAGAACCATGTGCATTCAATCACTAACTCAAAAATATGAGGGGAAAACATTGATAGATGTTGGCAACCAGGAATAACAACACACCTGAACTGAATGGTTGAAAAATCCAGTCATGAGCTTCTGATGCCGCTTCGAAAGACAAGGATAGCCACGTGCATTTGTTAGAAAAGCCTGTGAGCCAAAAAAATCACTCAACATGAATGATTATGTTTGCATATCCGGAGAGAGGTGAAAACAACCATGAATGTTTTCATCCTCTGAGATATCTGAAAATATCAGTATAAATTTGTCAAATTAATAAATGGTATCATTACATTTGTCTGAAGAATAGCAACCCTTACAGGCTCCCCAAACCACCGCCCTAATGAGTTCATTGATGGTAGTGTGCTCCTGGTGAGTGAATATGTAATGAAAACCAAAACTACGGCATTATACATCAAATCTCAGAGATAACTTTGCTTGGAATAAAGTACTCAAAGAAAGTATGACACTTACGAAATATCAAGTGCCACGCATAGTTGGCTGCTATGCTCACATAACAATCTAAATGAATTCCACAGTTCCCACGAGTCGTCCATTTCAGTCTGCAACTAAAAGAAACGCATAAACAAGTGCTATGTGGATCTTTCAGATGCATTTACTTGATAACCCATTAAACAATGTTGCAGGAGATCTTAATGATCAAAGATTACCATGAGGTTGCTATTCTTTACCTTATCACGATCATCATCCATTGGCTCGGACTTCTCTAGTGGTAACCTAAGCCACAACTTGATAAAGCGGTAGATAAAACGCACAAAAGAAGTTATTCAGATATAAATGTCTATCACATGGAAAAAAGGCAAAACAACCCGAAGTTGGAGCGGAAGAGGATGATACCTGCATATTGGTCAGTCCTTGCAAACTTTGATTCACAACTCTAGCATAGTTGCCACACGAAGATCTCCTGGGGGTAGGAAGAACACATGCCTGCAGGGAAACGCATCAAAAGTTTAAATTTCAGTCAAGAAAATTTACCAAGCTGCCAAGAAATATTGAAAAATAAGATTTTGTACAGGATTAAAATCATCCTTTTTTTTATGCTTGCAAAAAACAATTGAAGGAGAACCCTTATACTACAGCAATTAAGATTCCAAAACCCCACATAATCCACAGGTTATTGTTGGCAACTAGAGATCCCAGTAGATACTGGAAGCATGATCACAGTGAGAACATTGAACAATAAATTCTTTCCTTCCCATTTCAGTATATACTTGCCATGCCCATGGAAGTTGATAATTGCTATAATGCCCGCCTAGCGCCTAAGCGTGCCTAGGCGAGCCTAGGCATCTTCCTAGGTGTTACAAGTTTACAAATTCCAAAATAAAATAAGGCTAAAAATGAAAAATAAAGAATGAACCATGAGATGGGCTGTCATGTAATGGCCCATTCAGCCCATCTGCTGACCCATCAGCCCTCCTGTGGAGGCTCTCCCGACCTTATCCTCTCGTGCGGCTTTGTTCTCCCGACCGCATCCTCTCCCAACCATGTCTGGAGCAGCGTCGGCGACGGAGAAGGGGTGGTAATGACCAGCGGAGAAAGGGCGACGGCGCCCGACAGTTAGATCTTCCTCTCACGACCCTATTTTCCTCCTCTCCCGGCGATATTCCACGCTTCCGCTTCTCCGGTCTCGCCGCTGATTGCCTAGGCGCCGCTGACCGCCTAAGGAGCGCCTACCCCCCTAGGCGAGGCGGAAGGCCACCGCCTAGCGCCTAGGCGAGGCCTAGGCAACGCCTTTTGTTTCAGGCGGGTGACTGGATACCAGCTACCATTTCCAGGGTCCAACAAAAATAATGAAGGACGGGTTTTGAGACACCCGATGGCCATCACCCGACAGAGTTACCTAATTATGTCTTCCACTTTATAGAGTATGTATCAAAACAGAAAACAAAAAAGTAACATTCCTGCTTATGTATATGACTCGCCGATACAGGGCATGGTCATATTTGGTTGGCATTAGACTAGCATGCGAATGAATTATGAAAGACTCGATGAGAGCACTGTACCTGCAGCGAGAGATGAGACGCCCAAGCGACCTCCTGCTTCAAAGTGAGCTCCGAGTCCAGCCGAAGCTGCTCATCATCCGCATCCAAATCAATCCACTCGCTGAGCTTCCCGACGATGTGGCTGCTCCATTGGGACGGGCCGAGGACGAGGTCCGACGCCGCCACGGGCAGCACGGCACCCGGCGTGGGCCGGTATGAAGGGTCAACCTGCAGCGCGGAGCAGAGCACGTTAGAGTGAGGAGGAAGAGGGCGGCGGGCGGCAGCTGAGAAGCAGAGTACTCACCAGCGGGGCGAGGAGGAAGTCGAAGCCGGATGAGAGGGAGTGGCTGAGGACGGCGGGGAGGCACTCGCCGGCGGGGAAGTCGAGCACCTCCACCCCGCTGAAGCGGGAGTCGCTCTTGTCCCCCGCGCGCTGCCCCAGCGGCATCTCCGTCAGCTGCGGGTACGCGGCGCCTCTCCTCTGCTGCTGGTGGACGCACGCCGCCGCCGGTGAAGAGAGGGAATACACGGTGCGGCTAGGGTTTAGGGTTTTGGGGCGCCGATGACGGAGTAGAGGAGCGGCGGCTTGGCGGCTGATTCTAATTTCACGCTTGTTTCGGCTAGGCACCTCCTGATTTCATTTTTTTTTTGTTTAGCAATGGGTAACTGACATGCGGGCCTACACAATGATTTTGGAAACAAGAAAATATCAAACTCCACGATACCATTGCCCTTTAGCTATTGCAAATAAGGAGGAGTAGGAAACTGTTATGTATGTAATTATATCCATTTGATCTTTGAGAAGGACCTTCGCTCTCCAAGCAAATCGAAGGAGTCGGTGGGGGCTATTCATTGTGGCTGTTTCGGTTGTCAATGGAAGATGTTTTATTTACAAATACTCTACGAGATGATTTTGGTTAATAAAAATTCAAAATCAAGGATTTGAAGCGACTGATACATGTTGACGTCAACACTGCTGATGTGGAATGTGGATGGCTCCGTTCCATCTTACTTTGATGCTTAACCAAACGCATCCTAAAAGGTTTTAAAGGGAGACTTAGTGTTGCTATCAGTGAAAGAATTTTGAGACATCGAAATATCGTGACAAGAGAAAGTTGATAACAAATGTTTAGAGAGGACATTATGGAGGTTGTCAACTACTTTTTTCTTCTCGATACAAAATTATTAGGAAAACAATTTGATTATAGTATGATAACGTGTAAAAACTAGATTGTACTTCAAATAGAATTAGTGAGAAGTATATACCAAGAAAAAATCATCGCGACCAGCCTAGTAGCATGAACATTATGTTATCACCGCGTGACAAATTCGGACATAAAAAGACTTTCCCCACGGTTTTTAAGAACATGAAATCTTTTTTTCTTAACATTGTTTAGTTGATACATTTATTCCTAAATTGGACTGCACGAAAGAATTATATTGCTTCCTTTGTGCAAAATAGTTTGTTTCGCACAACAATTACTATGGTTACATACCTTACATGTACACTTAAATTATATAACTTACACGACATATTAACGAGTAATATTTAATTACATAAATTTCTAAATGGAGTAACTTGAAGCTTTGAGCGCAGTAATAATCAGAATGCTCGTTGGCACACACCGCTACGTTCTCTGTCTCTTAGAATAACGAAAACAAAAAAAATATTCAAATCAATAACACTTTATTATATTCTAAATTCCATGAAACATGCATGGTAGTTTACATCAACCTTATACCTCTCGGTTTCAAAATATAAGACTATTTAGCTATCTCAAGTTTTCTTAAATTATAAAACCTTCTCATTTTTTGAAACATCTTTCTCTCTTCTCTATACATTTTCATCTCTATTTATCTTTTTTTTTTTTGCACCAAAACGTCTTGCAATTCTGAAAGGTTTTTTTGAGAGTAACCGTGTTCAGTGTCCCGATGGAAACGTCCTCAGCACGGTCAGCCCAGGCCTCGGTCCATGCTGGTGACGTGTATCCAATGAAGCGCGGTACCTGACATTTTAGCCGATTATTGGGTGCGTTCGTTGCATGAGGTCTAAACTTTAGAGAGTTTTTTCAACGAATATTGTGATTACAATAAAGTTGAATTACGAAACTAATTTCAGGACTCCGCTCGAATTCGCGAGACGAATCTAATGAGAGTAATTAAGACGTCATTAGAAGATAGTTACTGTAGCATCACTGTAGCAAATATAGATTAATTAGGCTCATTAGATTCGTCTCGCGATTTAGAGGAGGGTCGTGACATAGGTTTTGTCATTAAATTAATAAAAATATGTTTAAATAGTAAGATTCTCTTTGATATGATAGGTCTAAAATTTTAGAGGGGTGCAACGAACGCACCCAGTCACCATTCATGCCCCCATGTTGTCCTCATCACCTGTTCTCTTGGTACTAATTCGTTTTTTTAGATAGGTGAGCAAAATATATTTGTTTACTTTAACAAATCTCAATGTGAGCTGTAGCAAACGGACAAGAAAAATAAATAAATAAAAACTGACAGCCCAGCAACATGTGCGAACATTGTAGACTTTTAGAATGCAGCGGGCAGATCACCAAAGCATGTTTACAGACTTTTCGAGTGGAGGGAATATTTTAGCCTTTTTCAGTGCTTTATTTTATTTTTTCTCGGGCCTTTTAAATCTCGTTCTCTCCGCACAAACAGTGCAAATATCTTGGTTCTTGGATTGGCATGCTCAGTGGGGAATCTTTTTAGAAGTTTATTTAGCGTTGCAGAACATCTCATCTCCCTCTATCTCACTGTCATTCGTCAAGTTGGTGCTGGCTAGGCAGTGCTGTCACTCTTTGCGGCTTCAGTCATCACCTTCCGAGTACTCCATTCTTTTGAGATGCCTTCTGAGGTTCTTGGCCTTGGAGGAGCTAACCATTTCACTATGCTAGATAGTTGAAACACTCATTCACCAGGTCCTACCTTTTTGCTCAATCCTCGACCCAAATCGCATCTTTCTTGTTCTCCTTTTCACCTTGCAAATCCTGGACGCTAAAAAGATCCTCTTGTTTATCCTCTTTGGGTGCGTTCGGTGCACCCCCTATAATTTTTAGCACCTATCACATCGAAGAGAATCTTGCTATTTAAAACCACTTTTATTAATTTAATGATAAACCTATGTCACAACCCCCTCTAATTCGCGAGACGAATCTAATGAGCCTAATTAATCTCTGTTTTGCTACAGTGATACTACAGTAACTATCTTCTAATCGCACCTTAATTACCCTCATTAGATTCGTCTCGCGAATTCGAGCAGAGTCCTGAAATTAGTTTTGTAATTAAATTTTATTTGTAATCATAATATTCGTCAAAAAACCCTCTAAAGTTTAGACCTTATGCGCCGAACGCACCTTTTGTTTGGTTCTGGTGCCAACTTTGGAAGTGTTCTTTATTGCTATCCATCTGGCCCCCTGCTGTCCTCGTCAGCAAATTTACTCACACCTGGGGACAAGCATGCCATCAATGCTTTCCCTGTGACGTGATGTATATCATGTGAACATCTGTGTTTTGCTATCACCGGAAAAATCCCCTCTCGTGGTCCAGTTCGTTGTTGGTGGAGTTTGGCTAGACTTCGGCCCTGTTTGTTTCTGATTATAAGCCGCTTATGGGTGAAAATAAGCAAAAAGCGAACCCAAACGGCGGGATTAAACTTGGCTTACCACAGACGCCGCTTACCACCAGCCGAGCGACTCGCACACGTTAAACTCGATTTTCTCCACCGCGCATCCGGGCCGCGTACAACAGAAGCGAGGCGTTTTCCCTCTCCTGCCCTCTCTTCCCGAGCGACTCCCCATAGCCGCCGCCGCGCCACCCGCCATCCGGCTGCCACCCCCGCATCGAGACCACGGTGACGCCGCTGCCCTGCACCCGAATCCGCCTCCAACGCGCCTCCCCGCCGCAGCCCCATCCCGGATCGACGCGGAGCGCGCCCCATTGTTCGCAAGGCCGCCGAGCTCCGCCGCCTCTGCGACACCAACTTCGATTCCTCCGTCCTCGGCATCGTGAGAGCCTCGGACCGCCCGCCCTCTTCCCATTTTCTCTACCATCATCGCGTGGATATGTTCCTGATCTGTGCGCTTTGCAGTGAGAGGTGTGCAAGGCCATCAGCTGCCTCCAGATCGCCGCGTCCAAGTGAGTATTCCTTTGGTTCCCAAGTGATCGATGAATTGCCCGTGTGGCGGAATCTTCTGGGTTCAGGCTGACCCATGTTGTTAGTCCTCGCTTGAATTTGCATATTGAGCCTTTGCCATTTTCTGACTGTCAGTGCTAATTGCAGGTTTCAACATCAATGGCAGACCTTTGCTTTGATGTTTCGGAATAGACAAGGAGAAGAAGGATTCGAAGTACTAGACCTTTGCAAATTGAACTTTGTGTAATTTGTGAACTTCGCATGTAATAGATCATATTTTATTATAGTTAGTATTTGACAAACTCAAAATATATTATAAATATAAGCTTCTTCTTGTAATCAGAACAAAAAAGAGTTATTATCAGCATCAGGGGTATCAAGTCATTCAGTACTCAAGAAAGAGAATCGAATGAAAATAATCAGGATTGCCAAACACTCAGCTATTTGGACAGCGGATTCTCCAGACAACGGCTTATCAGAAAAATCTGCTTCTCAAATAAGCGAGTTCCAGATAAGCGGAAACAAACAGGGCCTTCATTTATTCCCCAAGATTTGAGATTTTTGAAGATAATAATTCAGAAATTCTGGTGTGGTTGCCCTCTTAGTGCCGTTTGGATATTGAAAAATGACGATAGAGATAGGAATAGAGAAATAAGTTGAGATATCTAGACCCTTCATTTCTCCTTCATATTAAATCTCAACTATTCATTTTTGTAAAAATCATTTCCCAATCCCTAACCCACCCAACATTTCCCAATATGCAAACGCCACCTTGGAGGTCTGGCCTTCGTAGTCGCACCTCTTTCCAGCAAAGATTTCATCTTTTCTCGAGGCTATGAGAGTAGAATTTCTGCTACTGTTCTTGGAGCTTGGCTCTTGCCCGTTTCCAATATCCCTTCCTCGTCTGATCGCTTCCAAGATCTGAGCTTCAGGGTTGTTCTTGGAGCAAAGCAAAGGAATCCACCAAAGTGGGGGGCGAAATCCCGTATTTTGGAGCTTGGAGCTGGAGCTGCAATAGTCCTTCCATGGGTTCCTGGTCCGGGCATGGAGCCGCGGCGGCGGCCATGGCGCTGGTTTCTTGGCTGTGCTTTGCGGCGGCCGGCGTTGGCGCGATAGGGGCGAACTGGGGCACGCAGGCGAGCCACCCGCTGCCGCCGGACACGGTGGTCCGGATGCTCAAGGAGAATGGGTTCCAGAAGGTGAAGCTGTTTGATGCCGAGGAGGGCACTATGAACGCGCTCAAGAAGAGCGGGCTGGAGGTGATGGTTGGCATTCCCAACGACTTGCTGTACACCATGGCCACCAGCATGAAGTCCGCCGAGAAGTGGGTCGACCGGAACGTCTCCAACTTCCTCAACGACGGGGTCAACATCAGGTATCTCATTGTCAGTTGCTTTCGAGTCTGTACAGCTTCTGGTTATCGTTATACTGATCTTCAGCTCACTGATGTAGTGATGTTTGGTAGCTAGTGCTACGTTACCACTCGTCGGCTCACTCAGCCGAAGATGATTTGTAGCTAGCGCTAGATTTCAGTCTTAATGGTCTAGGCCCTCTAAAATTATGGGGAGACAAGGCAATCTTCACATTACCATGACCTTTTCTGGATTGCTGGCAAACAATTGAAGCTCGTAGATTGATAAATGCTTAGTTGGAAAGTAGCAATTCATCATCTCCGTTACACAATAAATGTCGGCATTTTTTCATGGTGCATTTTGTATGTTCACACGCCTCTGATTGGTAGCATTTTCTATTTGCTTCTGATTGGTAGCATTTTTCCCATGACCATGCATGGCATTATTGGTGGTGCGTCCAAAGTCCAATGGTTTTTGCATGCCTGCTTGGATGCATCTATGAATGTCGTGGTTCGAATATGCGACACTATTAATTTCTTTGTTTCAATCACAAAATGGGGGTTGCGTTTCATTTGTCTCTTTACACGTCACCAGATCGTTCATGTGCCATTGGAGGATTTACGTTGCTTGTCCCCTTGCTATTTTTGTAAAGTGTGCTGCTTGGCCTTATCAAACGTCCGATAAGAATTACAACGAACATTTCGGTCCATGTTGCTGCTTTGCTGCACTGGAAATCACATCAATGCAAGGTTTTATCAGTTTCATGTTTTTGGAATAAAGATGCTAAAATGTCAGTTACTTTTGGGTAACAGCTTTCAAATGTTTTGTTTTTGAAAAGAACGCATAAAATGAACTTGGTTCTTAATGATGCCCTGTAGCATTCAGTGGCTTCCCCGTATGCCTTAAAGATAAGACCTCACATTCTTACACTAGGGTGGAAATGCATCCTGTTTTGTCCAGTCCTCTTTATTTTGTTAATTCTTTAATGGAACAATGGTTGTCCTCTCCTCTCTTGTATGGTATCTTATGCGACTTATTGCGCATTCCATTTTAGTTGTGAGGATTACTTCGTGGGTAGGGACCTATTTATCTTGCCACTCCAAGTGTTAATATTTAGTTCAAGGAAACATTTACTAGAAGACAGAAGGTCCATTTTTTTTCCAAATAACTATTGTACATCATGTCTAATTCTGTAAGGGCAACTCGTTTTCCGTTAATATTGTGAAAAAGTTTCTGCTTCACGACTTTACTAACTACATGTGCTTTATATGCGTGGTGAGTCCATCGTTTCTGTACCCATCTTCTATATTTCAAGAGTATTTTCAAAATATTGTTCGCAACTGGATCATCCCTCATTCCATTTATCAAACTGCAATTTCTTTTTATCAAACTGCTATAACTTGTACTCCTACCTGAAAAAGTAGCGTCAGATCTGATGCTTTCAAAGTACACTTGCATCTAGCAATCACCATCCCATTGTATACCACAAGGCGAGGCTTTATTTCATTTAGTTATTACTTCAAGACTCTCTTGATTATCTGAGTGGTTTCTTCAATTCTTGAATTAGGAGACACTTTGCACATACTCAAGCACTGTGCTATATTTACTTGGTAGCCTCCCCCTCCCTTGGTCCATGCTATTACTAACACTATTCTTTGCAAGCAGAGAGCTTTATAAAACATGTAACAGACATAATGGACACTTTCTTTACAGTAGCTGATAGCTTAGCAAATATACCAAACTCCTCCTTTAACTCAAGTTAGGTTTCGACTATGAGAATCTATAAACTATTTCATTGATACTCTTTTCCAGCTGCTATGAGGGCAGACACATATAAAACTCTTCATATCTGTCTGTTTAGAATTTCTATTTACGTTTTGTTCAGGTGCTGTTTTAACATTTTGTTGCATGACGCAAGATCCTTCCTTGATTGTTAAGTACTCCCTTGCAATTTGACATTATAAAGCAACGCTAACAGTGTATCTAAAAAAATTCAGATTATGTAACAATGTACCATTACCATTTTTTCCTAACTAGCCATATATAGTTTTACCTTTTTCCACTCTTTTCTTTACAACTTCTGAAAATATCTATGGGATTATGCTTCAGTAGGCGATCAGAACTATTGATCAACGCACGAACTGAGTTAAAAAATGATGATTAACAACTAACTGGACATCGCTTTTCTTAATGTTATGATTCCATAATTCATTTTCGACTTTAACTCAGATAACCACCAGCATAGTGCTGGTGTCTAACCCCCTAATTTTTACTACTCCATTGTTGGGTATGTTGACTACAGCAGATCTTTAAGTTCCAGATCATATACCACTGCATCAGTAGCATTTCTTATAAACCAGCTTTTTGGTGTTCTAACAGTTAAGTTTCTGCGAGGTCTCACGTCTTGGTTTGTCCTATTCCACTGGTAGGTATGTTGCAGTTGGGAATGAGCCTTTCCTGGAGACATACATGGAAGCTTTCTCCGAACCACTTTTCCTGCCATCAGAAACATACAAAGTGCACTTATAAAGGCTGGTTTGGGCAACCAAGTTAAAGTCACATGCCCTCTCAATGCCGATGTCTATCAGTCATCAACCTCTAGGCCTTCTGATGGAGACTTCCGTACGGATATTCATGATCTTATGATCACCATTGTAAAATTTCTGAGCGATAATGGTGGAGCCTTCACTGTCAACATCTACCCTTTCATAAGCCTCTACAGCGACCCAAACTTCCCTGTGGACTATGCCTTCTTTGAGGGTGCTTCGTCACCCATCGTTGATGGCTCCACGACTTACACAAACATGTTTGATGCAAACTATGACACACTCGCATGGGCTCTGAAGAAGAATGGCTTTGGAAATCTTCCAATTATTGTTGGGGAGATAGGATGGCCAACTGACGGGGACATGAATGCCAATGCCCAGCTTGCTCAACGCTTCAACCAAGGCTTCCTGACTCATATCGCTACAGGGCGAGGGACGCCGATGAGGCCTGGGCCTGTTGATGCTTACTTATTCAGTCTAATTGACGAGGATGAGAAGAGCATACAGCCTGGAAATTTTGAGCGGCACTGGGGAATCTTTACTTATGATGGCCTGCCAAAGTATCAACTAAATATGGGGGCAGCAAATTCACACAGCCTTGTCAGAGCAAGGGACGTGAAGTACCTCGAGAAGAAGTGGTGTGTGCTAAAGCCCACTGTGAACCTTAACGACCAAAAAGTTGCTGACAGTGTGAGCTATGCGTGCTCCCAGGCAGACTGCACCAGTCTGGGTTACAAGACTTCATGCGGGTTTCTAGACATACGAGGCAATGTCTCGTATGCATTCAACAGCTTCTACCAGAAGAATGACCAAGATGATGTGGCCTGTGGATTTAACAACCTTGCAACAATCACGGGACAAGATCCCACCACTGGATCATGCAGATTTGGTATCATGATTGAGGTTGACTCAGCCTTCTCATGGAAGTTGCAACAGCTCAGAAGGGACTTCCTCTTGATGCTTCTGATGGTGATTCTCCAGCTTTGCCTATCATTCTTATAGATGGATGTTTCAACAATCTGACAGCTTAAGGGTATTTGATGTACGTTGTCAGTATCATTCATGTAGAAACTATTTTTTAATCCTTTTTTCGAAGGAAACCGCTGACTGCAGTTTTCTTCCATGCTTGAATTAGGGTAACTTTGATCCATTGGTACCATTTTGATGGAAATGATGCATTGACTCCCAGCAATGCGTGGCATTGTTATTAAACCCTTGCAAATGCGTAGATTTCAGATTTCTCAATTTCTATTTGTAGTCCATCTTCAATCATGGACTCCCAGATTCTGCTTTTTTGCCAAACCAAACTGGGCTGATGCACACTAGGTGGAAGAGCATTTAGTTCTGCACGGCACACAGATATATGTCTGCACCTGTTGCTGGAGTGCATTCTGGGCTGAAGTGCGACCTGATCACTTGAATGGTCAAATGCTGTAGTACATCATCTAGACACTGGTGTCAGATCTGAGGTGGAGCTGTGCTTCGAATAACCATGAAAAAAGAAAGGCAGATCAATGGTGTCGAAGGTTACAACTTGCAGCCGTTTGTTGATTGCTGAACCATACAAAATGCAGGACCATGAGCATCTTCTACAGCTAGAAATCCAGTCCTGCCCCAAGTGGACTGAGACGCCAGCAGTGACATCGAAATTTCGTTTCCAAGTACCAAGACTGAGACGAGCAGTAGGGGTATGGTGATGCAAATTTCTAAAACCTTTTCAAAAATATAAATTAACTCTGGATCTATCCCTCCTGTATCTAAACAGGGGGTAAAGCAAATGCTGGATAGTTAGGTTCTCGGTAGCCTCTCGACGATAAACATGGATATGATTCCTCACTTTTTAGCAACGTAACGTGTGGTGTAGAAACGATGCAAGGACACCAGCCGTGGCTATGAAACCAGAACAAGCTACTTGATGTGAGATTAGCCGTACAACCCTGCACTTTGTTTGCTGACTGATCCTGATCGGTGCTGAATTTGTTTGGTTCTTGCCAAATTTGCTCCAAAATTGTACGACTAAAAACATCAGGCCAACCGCCAATCCAATAGTCAAACGAGCCCACCGTATATAGTTCTTGGTACTCAGGAGTGTTTGATTGGTGTAAAATTGCCGATAATATTTGATACTAGCTAGCTATTCATATCCACACAATCTGACTTGGTATTAGAACCTGAACCTATTCTTTCTTCCAAGAAAAGTGCTTCGCAAATTGCATACTCTCTTGATTTATCACTACACTCTCTCAATGCCATGCCATGAAACGAAGAACCAACATTTGCCATGGATAACTGACAAATAAATTTGTAGACCTACCATCTTTTAGGGCTACACCAACAGTTGATCTGGCTGACAAGGACAATCAAACTGAACCGCCAAAGTGTAAAACTACCCGAGTTGCCATCACATGATTTTACTGTTTATCACGCGGATCAAAAACGCACAGACCAAGTGGCGGCGCCACTCCAGGCTCCAGCTATGAGCCTAAGACATCAAAGGGTATTATCAAACAAAAGAAGCACCACCTAAACCAAAGGCAGCCACACCTTTTGGTGAAAGCCGACAGCAAAAGTGGACTAGCAGACAGATAGAGGAGATAGCAGATGAGTACTAATAACATGAGTAATTGCTGACCCAACCATGTTTGCCACTCTTTTCAAATATGAGGCCATTCTCCTTCCAAATGAGGTAAGAAGGGTTTGCCTCGCCATCGATGAGGAGGTGATCTGAGTCCTGAATTCCACCACAAAAAGGGTGTGTTTCTTTGCTTCTTTTGTGTGGCTGGCCACTGAAATCGTACTGGACAGTGTAGTAACTGGAACGTCAGTAGCAGTAGTGGTTGTTGTAGAAGTAACAGTAATAGTGATATCTGTTGGGGTGTCAGGGATGGGCATGTGATTTGGTTGTTGTGTGAGGAGGCAGCCACCCACTTGGCCCCTCTCTCTCTCTTCTTGACATTTTCTGTTCATCTCATCAGGCCCAGGTGGGGGCACTGATAGAGAGAGAGATGGAGAAAGCTGGCTATATTGTGCGTACTGGATTATGGGGAGTCTTGTCTTTTTCATCTGGTTGCTTTCCTCCCTTGTCCTTTGGTTTTTGAGGCCCTCGCTCGTTTCCCCAGTGCCTGCTAGTAGTTAGTACAAGGGAATTTCAGCAAGACAAAGATTCTTCGGGAAAAAGGAGGTGAGATTCTTGATTTCACGTATAGTAGGAGTAGGAGGCAGTGAGGAGGTGCAGGTCTTCCCCGTCCACCCCCAGCTATGGGTTAAAGGTTTCTTCTTTGTTGAAAGCTTTCTCACATCTAGCTTGATGTGGTATGGGTTTTCGTCACCCTGTCCTCTTGGTTTCCAACTACGGCAGGGAAAGTTTGCAATCTTGAGGTAGTTCAGTGAAACTTGAAGGACTGGAGCAAGTAAAATTTGTTATGATGTGTAGGGTCCAGCACCGGAGTTGTTTGCGGTTTCCAGGTTAAGGGGAGAAGAGGAATAGGACATAGTAGATCTCAGGAAGCCAAATATGAGTCTGAGGGGAAGCCAGTGGCGAAACCTGTGCTGCTGCTCTAAGTGAAGCTAAGCTTCTTGTTTCCAGTTGATCCATGTGCCCCCGCCTCCGTTCGCTGGATCAGTGGAGCTCCATGGTTCTGTGTGGTACTGCAGATTGAGAAGAAAATTTATTTTCCAGGGGGAGGAATCTCTTGCGAATTCCTTTTTCTGGGAACAAAGGAGTGGGAGGTACTTGGTCTTTTTGATGCTTGATGTACTTGTTTTTGTGCCTTTGTTGTTGCTTGAATGATGGTGGAGCTATTCTTGCCATAATTGATGACACGCCTAGCAAAAGTTGAACTACTCCGCATTTGATAGCACCTTGCGTACTTGTCTGTAAATTCAATGATGTATAGTTGAGTGCTCAGATGTTAGTTGCTAATCCAATTTCTCCTACCCTCAGATGCCGAATCTTTTCTGTTTCTAACCTGCTTTCTCTTCCATTTTGTTGCTTCAAAGGTAGCTGCTTGGCAAGTAGCAGTTGAGATCTTTCAATTCCGGCATGGGTTCTTTCGGGATGGACTGGAACCAGAAGGGCTCTGTGTTGTGGGACTGGGAGAATTCCCCACCGATAGGCGCAAATGCAAACGAGAACCTCAAGATTTTGCCACAGGCTGAGCCAAAGTTTGCAGGGCATGAATCAGTGCACTCTTCCTGTGGTACTTTTTCTTCCAGCTCGGAGATGGGCTATTGTTCATCCAAGAGTTCCATTGCATCCATTGATTCGTCGCCCAAGGTGGGCGACAACATGGAGCTCAACTTTGCACCTGTCAAAGTGCCTGACAAGAAAACTGGCAAGAAGGCTGATCTGGGTAAAGTTGATAATGCCAGATCTTCTCCATCGTCGGTGATAGCAGTCAGCAGTGGAGAGCCGGTGATTGGCCTAAAACTCGGTAAGAGAACCTATTTTGAAGATGTATGCGGAGGACAGAGTGTCAAGAGTTCACCATTGGATACGAGTGCAGTGACTCCTGCTACTGCTTCGGGCAAGAAGGCAAAGGTGGCTCAAAACGCACAGAAATCATACTGTCAAGTTGAAGGTTGCAAAGTTGATCTCTCTTCTGCTAAAGACTATCATCGAAAGCATCGAGTCTGTGAAGCTCACTCTAAGACTCCCAAGGTTATTATGGTGGTCTGGAGCGACGCTTTTGTCAACAGTGTAGCCGGTGAGTTGATTTAGCTTGTAAACTAAGTACCTATTTCTTTAGAACAGTTTATTATCTATTTTTTATGGGAATTAATTTGTTATCTGTGGTTTGCTTAAATTCCTTGTGTTAGCATCCTTTAGTAAGGAAAAGGAAATAATGCTAATTTGTTCCTTCTTTTTCTCTCCAATGTTTTGCAGATTCCATGCTTTATCTGAGTTCGACCAGAAAAAACGGAGTTGCCGCAGACGCCTCAATGATCACAATGCCCGCAGGCGGAAGCCACAGCCTGAACCAATTTCATTCGGTGCATCAAGGCTCTCCGCAATGTTTTATGGTAATGCTAAACCTCTGGTTGCCTTATTATTTTGTGAAACAAATGCATTAGAATTGTTCATCTTGTAGCAACTATTTTATTAAGAATTCTTGCCTGTTGAATGACAAATAAATGGGATCAAAACTTAGGAGTACTGCAATATTATTTGTCAAAGTTGTCCCCTGTTTAGTTGTTTGATACTAAACAAGGACAACTTTGAATGACAAATAAATGGGAGTAGTTCACAAGGCAATGCTGGTAATTAATGAAACCGATACTAGTGAAGATTCCTATAGCTGGAAGAATTCTGTAGCCGTGCTCTGGAGAGATTGCATGGAGCTATATTTGCTTTAATTAAGATATATCGAAGATTTGCCGTAATGCCGTCTCTGTATACAGTTATGTACTTATGTGTCTATATTATAAACTTCAGAGAGGACCCACTTTGCATAATTGTGCAAACACATTGATGCTGTGGTGTTTGGATACGCTAGGAAGCTGATAAGTATATGAATAATCCTAGTTCAAAGCAAATGCATGTTGCGTCCTCTATATTCATGATACTTTGTGCGAAGCAGATTTAGCTTTAATACTTAGCAAATGATTTGTTTTCTTTCTGAATCTCTTAGCTTTAATGCTGAAATTGTTGTGACGGTCTTAAACAGATGCAAGGGAACAGAAAAGTTTTCTGTTTGGTCAATCTCCTTATGATCAAATGAGAAGCTCTGCAAATTCTCCATGGGATAACGCAGTAGGAGGCTTCAAATTTGCAGAAACAAAGCTCCTTGGTTGAAGCCAACAAGAGCTGTAGGTGCTGATGGGATAAACCTATCAAGTCAGCAGGTGTGGAATAACATTGCACCACATGGACATCATGCTTTTAATGGGTTCATTGCTTTCAAGGGAACCAGTGCTAAGGTCCTTGATCAAGGTAGTTTTTCCTCTCTATTATTGATACAATATTAGTACTAAATGATCCTTCACTTGCAAGGATACGTCTTTCAGTAAAACTCGTAACTTGGAAAAATTCATGGATAGCCATTTTGTAGAAGTTTATCCTTTGGATGATTACAGATATACATTAGATTCATTCAACATGGTTACAACTTTTTGATCGAGGCATGAATGTAATTGTGTATCATTTGTTTCGCAAGCGTTGAGGTGGCAAAAATCTGCAGTTCAAGTGTCATCTAAAACTTGTCCAGTTTAGCAGAGCTGCCACTGTCCTTTATAGGCTGCCACCTAAAACCTCAGCCATCTCATAACATGGCCATATATACGGTACACTATGCCAGCTTTCCAGAACCAACTCCAGCATAACTGGAACCTAGGACAGTTTTGAGTAACCTGTGTGGGTGGTGGCTTCAAGAGTTGCCCTGTTTTTAATAGATTGCGAGTGACGAAATGTTCTTCATTTTTCTCATACTATTGGGGAAATCGCAGGCAACTACTCCACACAGGTTTTGGGTCCAGATTCTTGCTACGAAGGTTCACTGATTGATTGACTTTTGTCATTCTCTAATGCCTAGCTTTATTGTGCCTCGGCTGTTCGCCATGTGTTGTAGATAAGTAAGCAATACTATAACTGCAATTGCATAGGTGGCAATTACAGTCTTTGTAAATCTATTCAAAAACTCAAGGGGAATTTTTATTTTCTTTGACGAACATAACAGTAACCGTTGCCGTACCTTTTACCCTTTTCAGATGCCGAAGCTTCTGCGGTCGTCTCCAACTTGAACGGAGCCCCAGATCTTCAGCGTGCTCTCTCTCTTCTGTCAAACAGTTCAGCTGACGCTGCCAACGGCCAGCCAATTCCTCAGCTGCACCCTTCCATGGCCACCGTTGCCAGCGGCTGCAACCCTGTGGTGCAAGGATCTTCACCAGGACTCTGGCAAGACGGCACGGCCCTCGACCACCAGGCACCCTGAACAGTGGGAGCGCCATTGCCACTCCGCAGCAGCTCCACCTCCTGAAACCTCCCTCCTACGACAGCTCCCCTTCTCACTATGACCAGATGCAGTGATGCTTCCTTCAGTTGCGCCGCCTCCGTGGTTGGTTGGCGTAAGAAGGCTTTCTGCTGTCTGAAACTCTGAATTCTGAATTGCTATGTTCTGAAGAATAAAAGCCTGCACGCTCGAACTGCCTCGAACTGATCTTGTTGTGTACTGGTTCCTTGCAAGGGACAATGGATCACACCATGTGCTTGAATAATCCATCCTTGTGATGACGCTATATTTTATCTGCCGCTATGTAATTCGAATGCTGGATTGCCAGGGGCAAGGGATCATGAACTCTTTCGAATTCTTGGTGACATCTTACCAGTACATTGAATGGAACACTGTTGATGATTCATGGTATCTGCTGTTCGTTCCCCGTGCAAGGGGGATGGATGCCTGCGCCGCCGGGCCTTCCCATCCATTGCTGGTCCAAATAAAGCGGACGATGCCGCCGGCTGCCCATGCCACTGCCTCGCGCGACCGGTGGCGTGCCCCAACTCCCTCCCCTCTACGGCCGGCCGCGCGCGCTCGTGCTCGCCGTCCGTCATCCAGACTCCACATCTGGTATAACCGACTACGACCAGGTTCTCGCCGCAGCCCGCGGCCCACTCGCCGGCCGGGCCGCCTATCCATCCTCCGCGGCAGGAGAGTGGCAACTACACAAGAAATGTCTCTCGCTTCTCAAAAAAAAAAGAAAAAAGAAAAAAAAAGAAATGTCTCTAAAAAAAAACTACACAACAAATTACTTATGCTACGCTAGAAAAACAAGAAATTACTTATGCGAATAGGACCTCACATATGAAATACCCCTAACTAAATCGTGATGAATGGCAGCGAGCCATCTAGTGGTTATATGAACTGCCCGATCCTTCCTGTGCAGCTTGGATGGAAGGAGAGAAAAGTGGTGCTAATTTTATAGGAAAACTCTATTTGACTAACGGTAGCTGGCTAGACGAAGCCAGCAACCACGGAGCCGATGAGGGCCGCCGGTGGTGGAGGCGGGCGGTGGCGACGACGCTAAGAATCCCTTATCGGATCGCACAGGATTTGTACCTCAACTTCTCCTCTTCCTCCCTTCGAACCATAGCTCACGGCGGCAGGCTGGGGGCGGCGAGGGCGTCGCCGGTCGCGACGCGGAGTCTCATCGGAGTGGTTAAGGATGGTTGGGCGCTAGGTGGGCAGCGATGGCGAGTGCGGGCGGCGTGGCGAGGCGGCGAGGCGCCGCCGGCCACCGGAAGGGGCTGCGGGTGGGTGCTAGGAGGGTGCGGCGTATGGCGACGACGTCGGGAGTGTCGGAGTCAGGGAAAGCGGGCGGCGGGGCGGGGGTGGCGATTGTTTGACACTTGACGCAAGAAAGAAGACAGTGGTAGCCGGTTGTTGGATAGTGGCGTCCAATTTTATAAAAGACACCATGTGACACCACTTGCGGTCTACATGTGCCCTCGATAGCGATGAATAGTCAACATTTACATATCATATCATCGTACCCACATGCTTAAAGGGTATCTTCGCGAAAGCTTCTTGAAAAAACCTTTTGGCTGTGTTCGCCTGGCTGCTTTGCAGCAGCTACAATATTTCAGTTATTTCTTCAGCAGCCGTTACAGTGTTCGCAGTTATTTCTTCTGCAGCGCAGCCTGCCAAACAGGCTGTTTGCCGCCGGCGGCCGCCCTCGTGAAAGATTAGTAGTAGGTATGAATCTGCTGTCGGTTTGCATTGAAAATTGATCTTCTCCGGTTCATTTGTGCTCGCCCGCCACCGTACTGACTCCAGTGGCGTCCGGATAAGTGGTCACCGAACTCTGGTTACTGAAAACACTCGGCCAAAATAGCCATTGTGTGACCGTTAAAAAAAAAAACGACGTGTCGATTCTAGAGGCAGCCACGTCGTCCAAAACGCCCAGAAAAGGGCTTGGCTCCCATACATGGAGATTAGTATATAGGTACAAGTTGAACTATCTTCAACACTGCAACGTACTCGCTCGCGTACGCCTCGGCATAATGGCATCCTCGTCGTCGTCGGCGGCGTTCCCGCCGGACGTCGTACTCCGCGAGATCCTGCTCCGCCTCCCGCTGCAGCCGTCGAGCCTCCCGCACGCCTCCGTCGTCTGCAAGCGTTGGCTCGACATCGTCACGGACCCGCACTTCCTCCGCCGGTACCGCGCGCGCCACCGCGGCGGCGCGCCCGTACTCGGCGTCTTCTGCAACGTCCCCGCCGTTCCGGACTACGGCTGCCGCTTCATTGACTCCGGCGACCCGCCGGACCACGTCCCCGTCTCGCGCTTCTCCCCGCTTCCGGGCTGGACCGTCCTCGGCTGCTTCCGCGGCCGCGCCGTCCTGCACGACGGCCGCGGCCGCCTCATCGTCTGGGACCCCGTGTCCGGCGACGAGCGCTGCGTGGCCGTACCGCTCGCGCACAACTGTCGCTACGACTTCGCCGCCGCACTTCTCGTTGACAAAGAGGACCTGCTTCCGCATCGCAGTAGCGTTCGTAGGGATGGCGTCGCCGTCGGCGTGGTGTTAGAAAAAGCGGCGGCGCTCCGTCGAAAAAAACAATTTTTGGGCCTGTTCGCTTGTCATAATTTTGGCTGGTTGCAGCTGGAAAACAGCCAGCCACAAGACATACTACAGTAAACAGAACAGCCGTAACCAGCCGTAAAAAGGTCAAGCGAACAGGGCACGGCCACGACCGTACCAACTCCAATGGCGTCCGGCGAGGGCGAGGAGCGCCGCGAGCGCGAGGAGGGGGAGGAAGACTGCTACGGTGACGTGGCCACCCTGGGTGCCCTGCGCCAGCGGCAGGCCGGCTACGCCTGGGCCGACGTCGCGGCGCTCGAGCCGGCCGCCGCGGGCCGGGCCGTGCGCCTCCGCGGCGCGGCGCAGAAGGTGCGCGCCAAGGGGAGCTTGACGTTCCTCGTGCTGCGGCAGGGCACGGCCACCGTGCAGTGCGTCGTCTCCGGCGGCGCGGCGTCGTTCGCGAGGAGGCTGAGCCGGGAGTCGGTGGTGGACGTCGCCGGCGTCGTCGCGCTGCCCCCGGCGCTCGTCCGCGACACCACCCAGCAGGTATAGGTGCTCCACGCTTTTATTACCCTCTTTCTTATTATCACTGGTGTTCTTGCGCCGCCGATCGCGTCTGCTCGATCATGTGTTAGCAGCGGAGGAGTAGATTGGGGAAAAAGGTAGCAGAAAAGAGAGGAAGAACAGGAAGAACAGAGATGCCGTGGCGAGGAGGAATACTGTATTCACGAATTGTTTCACAAGTCTTAACAATGATGCCTCGCCCCTCTGTTCTCTCCTGGACTTATTATACTCAAGCTAGCCTATTACACGGGCCAAGCCCAGCGAAAGAACTACACCCAGTCCGGCCCACACACTCTCATGTTGGCGCGCTTGACGCGTGACGACTTCCTGCGCTTCTCGCCCTCAGCCTCCATTGTTGTATCAGCAGTAGCGCTAACATCATGCTGGATGATTGAACGCTTGAACAGGACGTGGAGATCCAAGTGCAGAAGCTGTACTGCGTCAGCAGGGCCGTCCCGCAGCTCCCGATCAGCGTCGACGACGCGTCGCAGAACGAGGAAGATGTCGCAAGCGCCAAGGCCGTAAGTTTGTTGCCCCCCAATTCGTGCTCGAATCCGTTGGCACGTCTCCTGTCCCACTTGCATGACGAATTCTTGACTTGCATTACCCCTGACTGAATTAATGGACATGTATAGGCTGGGAAGCAGCTTGTTCGTGTGGGGCAGGACAAGCGGCTGGACTACAGAGTGATCGACCTGCGCACCTCGGCCAACCAGGCCATTTTCAAACTCCAAAGCGAAGTGGAATACGTAAGTTTTTGTAACCTGATCACCAAAGAAATTAAACATGAAAAATTCACAATTACTGCAATTTGCAAAGTAGTAGGCTTCAGATGAAGTAACGCCGGTTCCATTGTGCGTACGTAGGCCTTCAGACAAGCGCTACGGTCACAAGGCTTCGATGGCATCCACACGCCGAAGCTGATCTCCGGGTCCAGCGAAGGCGGCGCGGCGGTGTTCAAGCTGGACTACAAGGGGCAGCCGGCTTGCCTGGCGCAGTCGCCTCAGCTGCACAAGCAGATGTCAGTGTCCGGTGGGTTCCAGCGCGTCTTCGAGGTCGGCCCCGTCTTCAGAGCGGAGGACTCCAACACTCACAGGCATCTCTGCGAGTTCACAGGCCTCGATGTCGAAATGACAATCAGAGATGATTACAGTGAGGTAATAATAAGGATATTACTTTTATACTGACCTCGTTTGCGCCATTTGCTTTTGGCCGTATGATGAAGACGAGCACACCAATTGTTCTTCTCTTGCGACAGGTCTGTGATGTTGTGGACAAGGTGTTCGTTGCTATATTCGATCATCTGAACAAGAACTGCGCCAAGGAGCTTGAGGTCATCCAAAGACAACACCCTTTCAAACCACTCAAAGTAAGCATGCCCAAATAGTCTCTGGATTCAGCTGCAAATTAACTGTCACCTCTGAAATGACTGAACATGGTGTTTGCAGTACTTGGAGAAAACATTACGCATTGACTTCAGCGAAGGCATCCGAATGCTGAAGGTGTGTGGCCTCTCCTCTCTGTACAACTATGCAACAATAGAAACCAAAACGCGAGAGATTTTATATCCAGTTCTTGTGTTGTCCACAGGAAGCAGGGCTCCACGTGGATCCCATGGGGGACCTCAGCACAGAGGCTGAGAGGAAGCTGGGCGAGCTCGTTCGTGACAAGTACGACACCGAGTTTTACATGCTCTGCCGCTACCCGTCGGCGGTGAGGCCGTTCTACACCATGCCCTGCTCCGACGACCCGCTCTACAGCTACTCCTTCGACGCCTTTGTTCGGGGTAAGAAAGTTGATTGGGCTTTGCGTGTTGGATGATATGTTCACTGATCTAAAAAACTAATATATACGTTGACTGCGTGGATCAGGTGAGGAGATCATCTCTGGCGCGCAGAGGGTGCACGACCCTGCGCTCCTGACGAGCCAGGCAAAGGCACGGGGAATCGACGTCAACACCATCGCCACCTACATCGACTCATTCCGGTACGGCACGCCACCGCACGGGGGATTCGGCGCGGGGCTGGAGCGGGTGGTGATGCTCTTCTGCGGCCTCGGCAACATCAGGAAGACGTCGCTCTTCCCTCGCGACCCCAAGAGGCTGTACCCATGAAGAGATTCGCTTTTATTTATGATGGAGACCCTCGCGTGAATAAATGTAAACAAATTCTTGCTAACTTCATATTGTGGGAACTGAGAGGAGCACAACGATTGTTGCATTGCACCGAGAATTGCTGTCAACAGGGCACTGCAAAACTACCAGCCCCCTGCGATTGGGGTACCATAATTCTTTTTTTCTCGAACACGTAGGAGAGCTGCGTATCATTTCATTAATAGAAGATAAAAGAAAGTACAACACGCGCGCACTCACACAATTCTCAAGTTACATTTGCGCCTGTTACAATTATACTACCCGGCCCCGAATAAGGGAGCTAATCACCAGCATCATAACCGGTCAGGAGAGAGAGACCCTTAGCTCCGGCCATGCTCCACAGTCTAGCTTCGTCCCCAGCCAGTGTTAAGATGGTTGAGAGGCTTGGAGAAGCACCATTGAACACACAATCATTTCTGAGCAGCCAAGCACCTAAGATGATGAGCGAGTCTAGGCCATTCTTTAGAGAACTATTTGCCGATGAAGATGCCCAATGCCACCAATCTTCAAAACTGTTGTCTGAAGGTTGTGGCGCAAAGAAGCCTAGGCCGACTCGCTGCAGAAAGATGAACCAGAATTGCCTAGCAAAGACACACGAAGCAAGGAGATGATTGATAGTTTCCTCCTCCTGGTCACACAGCGGACATAAACTTGGATGCGGAAGGTTTCTACGAGCCAACCTGTCTGCTGTCCAGCAGCGGTTGTGAGCCACCAACCATAGGAAGAAGCGACACTTGCACGGGGCCCAGGATTTCCAAATTCTCTCCCAAGGGCCGAAGTTGGTTGATCCTTGGAAGAGAGCGTCATATGCAGATTTTGCCGTGTACTGACCCGAGGAGGATAAAACGCCAAATATGTGTGTCTTGCACTCCCTGCTGAATGGTCATGTCTGAAACAATGTTGCACAATTGGAGGAACTGAACTATTACTGGGGCAGTAGCTTCTCCATGAATATCGCCAGTCCACCTTAGGCCTTCCAATGCTTCAGCAACTGTCCTTTTGTTTGCAATTCTCTTTGGCACCATGGAGAGGATAAGTGGGGCAAGATCCTCAATTCGCTGCCCGAGCAGCCACCTATCTTTCCAAAACAGAGTGTTCGTGCCATCCCCCACCACGGTAATGACTACCATGGAAAAGAGAGCTTCTACACAGTTGTTCATTTGCAAAGCAAAAGATGCCCATGGTTTACCCGGTTCGGTTTTCTTTAGCCATACCCATCGGACTCTTAGCGCCCAACCGAGTCCTTTGAGGTCAGATATACCAAGGCCGCCAAGTTCTTTCGGCCGAGTCACTTTAGGCCATGCTATCATGCAGTGTCCCCCATTAGTCTCCTTTCTTCCCCGCCAAATGAAGCTGTCTATTGCCTTGATTGTCCAGGTTGGTAAGTCAAGAGCCATAGCATGGTAAATGACAGTAGCAGTAAGGACGAACTGAACCTGAATCGCACGGCCAAGTTTATTCATCAGATCAGCTTTCCATCCTGGAAGGAGATCAGCTAATCGATCAATGAGGGGCTGCAGCTGCGCCTTGGTAAGCTTCTTGATAGACAGTGGTAGTCCGAGGTATTTTACAGGGAAATTGTCAATCCGGCAAGGGAGACGTTCCTGCACTGCCTCAAGGTCACCAGCAGAGCATTGGATAGGAGTTACACTGCTTTTCTGAATGTTGGTCCTCAACCCCGTCGCTTCCCCAAAAAGCTCCAGAATATTAGTTGTTATCTCAATGTCGCTGGCTGCTGGCCGAAGGAACAACACAACGTCATCCGCATAAAGCGACAACTGATGTTGGATGGATCGAGAGGAGAGAGGTTGGAGAAGACCTTCCATTGTTGCTT
This sequence comes from Eragrostis nindensis, assembly GCA_012490785.1. Lineage (NCBI taxonomy): Eukaryota > Viridiplantae > Streptophyta > Magnoliopsida > Poales > Poaceae > Eragrostis > Eragrostis nindensis. Next base: position 157,955 of record JAAXCT010001180.1, on the reverse strand, counting down.
GTGAAATGAGCAAATTCAAGGTGTCCATGACCAGGATGAAAAGCATAGAGGAGAGGGGATCACCTTGCCGAAGACCTCGTCGGTGAGTGATGGACTCGCCAGGAAAGCCATTCAAAAGAATCCGAGTGGAGGAGGTGGCCAGCAGCCCACTTAGCATATCTCTCCACACGCGACCGAAACCAAGCTCCTCTAGCACCTCCATAAGAAAGGGCCATGACACAGAGTCGGAGGCCTTTGAAATATCCAGTTTAAGCATGATTCTCAGCTGTTTTTGGGCATGGAGAAACCTGGCCGTCTGCTGCACCAGCATGAAGTTGTCTTGTATAAACCTTCCTTTGATAAAGGCGCTTTGATTGTTGGACACCATGCTGTCCAATCGACCTGCAAGTCTGTTTGCAAGGATCTTCATGACAAGTTTTGCAAAGCTATGAATGAGGCTTATAGGTCTGAAATCCTTGGCATGAGCAGCACCCTCCTTCTTCGGCAACAAGGTGACAAAGGCTGTGTTGAGAAGTCGGAAGTTTCTGAAATCTCTCCTCCATACGGCTGAAATTGCACTCATAATGTCCCCCTTTATAATCTGCCAACAAGTCTTGTAGAAACGTCCCGTGAATCCGTCCGGTCCCGGAGTTTTATCCGAAGGTAGTTGTTTGATTGTGTTCCATACCTCCTCTTCGGAGATAGGAGCATCTAGCATGTCAAGGTTGTGTCGCTGAATCCCCAAAGCTTCAAGATCAATTGTATGCTCGCGCTGTTCCCTTGAACCAATCAAATCAGAGTAGAACTCCAACAGCACCTTTGCTTTGTCATCGTGACTTGTGGCAATCCGGTCTTCAGTACTTAGCCGCGCAATAAAATTCTTACGCTTGCTTTGACGGGCATGGAGATGGAAGAGACCCGTGTTAGCGTCCCCATCTTTTAACCAGCCAATCCTCGATCGGAGCCTAGCAACCGTGCGGATGAGTGAGGCTAGAGCAAGTGAGTGCTTCTTCAGACTATTACGCAACCACAATTCAGTAGGAGAAAGTTGTCTGCTGTCTTGCGCAATTTCCAGTTGGTGCACAATCTCCTTTGCTAAGCCAAGCGGAGAGTTAAAATGGCCCACTCTCTTGTCGCTCCAGCTCTGGAGACCCTGAGCCGTTGCTCTGAACTTGATAGCGAGTGTTTCCAATGGACAAGGATTGTTCGGCACTGATTGCCAAGCTTGCTGAACTGCATCATGGAAGCCATCAAACTTGGGCCAGAATGACTCAGAGTGAAATCTTCGCTTCCCTTGCTGAGTGTCATTGAGTCCAAGAAGGAGGGGACAATGGTCAGAGTCTTCTGTGGCCGCACTTTGCAGCAGGCACCCAGGAAAATACTCTTCCCAATCAACCGAACAGAATACACGATCAAGCTTGACTAGAGTCGGAGTTGTGCTCGTGCTGGAACTTGCGACCATATAGAGGTACTTCTTTGATAGCCACATCATCGATCAATCTTCTAAAACGACCCATCAAAGCCCGGTTGAGATTGGTGTTGTTCTTGTCCTCGTCTTTGTAAATCATGTTGAAATCGCCTGCGAGCATCCACGGTCCTGCACATAGAGTACGTACAGTCTGGAGCTCTTGAAGGAAGGCGATTTTTTCATCATTGCCTTGCGGTCCATAGACGGTGGTTAACCACCACGGGGCACCATTGTCCGGGCAGAACTGAATCGAGGCGCTGTAGGAATCAATTCGACTCGCCCCGATACGTCCCAACTTCGTTCTCCAAGCAATGAGAATCCCTCCACTAGCGCCGACAGAGGGGAGGAAGACGAAGTTGTTGTCAAAATCTGAACCAAGCATGGACAGGATCAGGCGCCGCGAAACTGTCTCCATTTTTGTCTCTTGCAAGCACACAATGTCTATAGCAGCAGAGTTCACAATGACTCGAACAGAGTCTTGACGTGCAGCCGAATTAAGCCCGCGCACGTTCCAAATTAGAATGTGAGATGGATCCATAATATTAGTGATAAAATGCGACCCAAAAACAGACAAGGTACACTCCAAGCTATGTAGAGTGTACTCCCCCTACCTCCCCAGGCACATCATCGGGGAGGGACCAGCCAAACAAGGCGGCAAGTACTTTGATTTGGAACTCAGACAGTGGCTGATGGAAAACTTTGGCATAAGCTTCTAGCTCTTGTTGCTGGAGATGTTCTTGAGTAACATTCAGACCGAGCGAACGCATGACCTTCTTCCTGGACTGTGGCTGGGCGGGTTGGAACCGGCTCTGCGTCGAGACCCGCCTACCTCCTGCTCCGTCGCGGCGGTGACCCCGGCAGCGGGTTCTTCATTCTTCTCTTGTTGATTTTGGGGGCCGGCAGTAGAGTGCCAACAGCCTTTGTGATTTTGTTAAGGAAACGGTCTTGGGGCGTCATCAAATTGGACGGGGAGGCAGGAGGTGCGCGCGCCGGCCTCTGGCTTGAGGATGTACTACGTCGCCTGCGAGAATACACTCGAAGCGCAGGTGTTCGAGCAGGCTCACTTGCTCCAACGTTACTTGACGGAACAGCCGGGCATCCTTCTGGAACAGGGTCATTTGCATCTGCATTACTTGACGGAGCAGCAGGGGAACCTTCTGTAAGAGCTGGGTCAGTTGCTTCAGCGTTGCCTGAAGGAGCAGCAGGGGAATCTTCATTGGCAGCTGGGACACTTGCTTCAATGTTGCCTGACGTAGCAGAGAAGTGAACCTCAGGAGCAGCAGGAGATGGCTCAACCGAGGCAGCTGGTGGAGGTTCAACCGAGGTCGGACCGTCAGGCTGAACCGAGGTCCGTCCATCGAGATCGAGCACATCCACTGCTGGCTGAATCGCTGAGGCGCGCGGGCTCGATGAAGTTTGAAAAACAGCTGAGGTTGAGGCAGGCTGGGATGCGTCTTCAGCCGCGCGAGCCTTTTGCTGGCTGAGGCCCACCGGCATTGGCGTCTCAGGAAGCATCAGAAATGCCACCTCCTTTTCTAGGCTTTTTTGATCCGGAGACTGAGGCGGCCCATTTGATGGCCCAAGACCGGAGTACCATAATCTATCAACTGTCCTGAAACTAGTTATGTTACATTATCCACCCCTTGAATATACATTATTCAAACTAAGACTAAACATGGCACCATTATTAGGGATGAATTCACAAAAATGTCCCAAGGAACCACAACTATCCTTCCAGTAACTTTACAGCATAAATCCAAGCAACAACGCTTGTCAAGCTCATGATCCAATGAGTCATTTCTTGCCAGCAGCCAGGACGCGACATCGGTACTCTCCGAGCGCCCAAATTGGGAAGATGTTCCTATACTCGGAGTAACTGATCATGCAGTTTTTGTTGAAAACACCAATGATATCCTGCGTGGGCACAAAAGTTTTCAAAGATGCGTAGTAGATTTTTTTTTCTCGAAAACGCAGGAGAACTACGCTTCATTATATTAAGAAGAAAAAGATGTGTAGTAGTTATAAAAAGAAAGTAAACTATTTGTTGTTAACTATAGCTTCATACAAAATCAGTCAATAGAGGATATTTCCCTAATATTCAACTTACTAAATTGGGCTTTGTTACTTTCATGAAAATACTACTGCTAGTTTTTCTGGATCAAATGTGAGTCGGTGACTTACTTGCTGAGGAAATTCTCCGTCATCCAACTGCAAATTGATCAAAACCTTCGCTGCTCGATGTAGAGGCGCTGGATCTCTCTCAGCCTGTACCAATGAGATGCAAGCATCACTAGGAATGTCACACATCATATCGGCGTAACAAATTCCGCGAGCTAAACCATAAACACAAAACAGACCTGTCCTGCATCAATTAGGGCCAGCATGGCCCAACCAGTGTTCACTACATGAGGTCGCTTGCCTTCAAGATTGGTGTAAACCTGGTTGAATGCATGTCGAAAGATGTTAGGCCATTGAAATTCTACCACTGTTTGACCCACAAACTAATCAAACACATCTATCCACAGCATGCGTGGCAGGACACGCAGGATCTTAAGATGAAAGCGGGCAAAGAATTGTGTTGCTTGTTACAAATTTAGGAATATGAAAGTTACACCACAAAAATATCAAATCCTTTATCATAGAACACAAATTACGAAGATAGGAATACATAAACACAAAGCAGCAAAACATGGCAGGTATATCCATGATACTGGTAATGGGAAAGCTGAGTAATTTTCAAGAAACTGTATGAGCGAATTTACCTGGTCTTGAGATGACAAATAGCTTTCTCCCCAACCACCAGACGGAAGCTCTTTTGACAACAGAAAGTCACATGCTTTTCTGACTGCAGGACTATTCTGAAACGTCCTACCAGCAGCAATTAAACCCTTAACACCAAACCAAGTGCCGTAGGTGAAACAAACAGCCCAGCTACCATACCTGTTGGAAAACAGATGGAAAAGAATGTTGAGTGTTATATGTATCAAGCAAGTAATCTTTTGAAAGGAATTCCCATACTAACCATGAACCATCACTTCTTTGAATACTCTCAATAAAATTAGCAGCCTTGCTAATACAGCTGTCCACCTCTTTCCTGCGGTGCCCTGGGTAGAGCTTTCTGAATGATGTCAGGGCCTGAATTGCTGCTGATGTACATTCAACATACCTGCCAATTGTGTTTTGCAATTATCAGTTTGTTTCTACTACATGATTAGCCTTCACTAAGAACTGACAATGAAAGGACTATTGTATCTTACGGGTAATCAATCACAATGTCCCCAAAGGTCTCAGCAGGATTAATAAGCTGAATGATACAAAAATAGCATGTCAATATTTAACAAACATACTCGGTACCATGAAAAAACGTTCACAAATAAATGAGAAAGATTTCATGGTTTTATTATTATTTTTTTTGAAGCTGTAGATTTCATGAATATTGTAAGTTATACTTCTGAAAAGCTAAGCATCTAATCTAAGTGCCGGGCAAACTGTTTTATATAAAACATGAAAAAACTAAAAAAAATATTGTGATAATAAGAAAAAAATTACAATTGTGGTGTTTACATTTTTCTTTCATCTGGAACACATCAGCAAATCTTCCACCCTTCTCTTAAAAGGAAAATTACTTACTGATGGTATTCTACGATTCCAATTAGTTCAGAAAGTAGAAAAGTTGAAGGGTAACCTCCCAGTTCTTCGATGCTTAGACATGAACAAGGAAGGCCCTGAAAGAAGTTCATTGCTCACCTCCAGCCAGGCATAAGACCTTGTGAGTTCATATGTTGCAAAACCACCATTATCATTCTGCGCAGATTAACAGAGACTTATGAGACATGGTGCCTCCCATAAAAATTCAAAACACAGATAAATAAAGATTGATAGAATCAAATAGGAGCTTCTGACAACTTGAACATTCAATATATACTTTTGATGATGGATTTATTCCCATAATAAATGGGCTGGTGAGTCCCAGCTCAAAATACATTTGGTAACTATCTGAGATCTGACCAGAAATGAAAATATACATAGAAATTGAGTGCCCAAAGCCTCCAGATTTAGGGTACATGCATCATCACCATCACTTCCCTTGATCACTAAAGACATTTTATAGTCATTTTTAGTATCATCTGCCCTCGTCCTAAAGGCACAAAGGGCATTTAATCACAGAAATAACCCATGTGCATTTACCTAATTAGGATACATAGTCATGTATGCATCATTAGTACTTTGGCACTTTGCTAAGAAGACAGCCCCCAGGCATTTTGCTAAGAAGACGACCTTCTCATGCAGGTCGAGAAAACCTCTGCCCCACCCTTACACAGAGGCACCGTGGCCCGTGTGAAACTACCAACGACCTGGGCCGGGCCTTAGACATGTGCTTTTGCGTGGGACAGACGAGGGGATTTTTGTTAACCCCAGCTTGGAATTCCCTCCCAAGGGAGTCGAAACTAAGACATGAGTGCTACTAGAGCCACTAACCAACTTAACTAGAGGCCCGTTCACTGAAGTCATTTTTATTACCAGCAGCCCTTGTCCTACAGGCACAAGGGCATTGAAAGGCAGAAGTAACCTATGTGATATTCATCTAACTGCTGCTCTAAAAAAATATGAAAAGCCTCACTATCTCCCTTGATTATTTTGTATTAGGAAAGATGATTGAATAGCAGAAACTGACAGAAGATAGACAAATTCAAATGCTCTTACCATATAAGACATCAGACAATTGACAGAATCATAGAGTCTGTTAACTTCAACTGGTTCGCCGACAATTTCTGGAGATATCTTAGATAACAGTAGTGAGGCCTGGAGATAAAAAAAACAGGGACATTATAAATAATTAGGAAAATAATTATGATTATGATCTCAACAGTCAACACTATAGAATACAAGCATGTAAATATGCCAATGAACAAAATTAAACCTGCACAAGAGCTACATTTTTCGCTTTGTGATTCCAAAGATTGAAGGTGCTCATGAGCAAAGGATTCTGAATTTTCAAAAGAGAAGTCGAACTTCAAGAAAACTCTTTTGTTGGTGATGCCGATGACCCAACTCACCTTAAGTCCTTCCGCGGTGCAATCCGATATAGGCCAACCATGGTCAGCAGTAGAGAACGGCCATGCTCCTTTGGATATGTGGCGGTACCAGCTGTCCAGATCTCCAGGGCAGTTGTCAAGAACCTTTCACAGCAAATAGCCATTTATAAGTACTGGAACAGACCTAACGTCAACCTGACACCTGTACGGACTAATATATAAGAATGTACCTGTGAATTCTTAATATAGTCATGCGCCAGTTTGAGGGTGGGAGCAAATTCTTCGATTAGGTTGGTAGCCACAATGGCTTGAACTGTGAAAGCTGTATCCCAGAGTTGACTACCATTATAACCCTACAGTCACAGAAGTTGAATCTCTTATGGTACTGTTGAAACTTTTCTTCGTCATCATGGTCTTGTTGATCTTTACTTCACCTATTGTTTACTTATGTGTAATATTTCTGACTTCATTTGAACATAAACTTCTTTAATTATTAATATATAATCTGCCGGGGGAACATCCCCCCAGTTTACAAAAAAAAGGCATTAGTACTCCAAGCTTCTCTAAAGTTATGCTACGCTGAAGACCGGACGTCTGGATTACAGTATAAAACTCTACAGGTTCAACGAAGAAAAAAAAACATTTTGATAATGCAATTAAGAGGCAGTAAAATATATATGTTGATAGATTTGTTGTTGTAGTGGCTAAGGGAAAAGTAAAAGACAATGGCCCGTGAAACAATTAAACAAGCAACAGCTACCTGCATCTTCATGCCATCTTCAGCAACCCATAGGTAATCGTAGACTCGTGGAATATGCAGTTTGAATGCCTCCGAGTTTGGATCTTCAATCCAGCAAGCAAGCATATTTAATACCTGAACATATTTTCTTTCAGTGATCAATTGACCAACACTAACACAAAAACTCAAGAAATATTGCACGGACTTAGAAAGTAAGACACACGCTTCAGGTACAAGTTCACAATCTACAGACATGAACCATTGATAAGCGGATCTTCCCTAAAGCAACATTATGGGGAGAATATAGGTCTGCAAAGGTGAAAAACAGAAAGACGCTCTGGCCCAACATGATTGAGGAATTCAACTCAGACATCAAGGCACTAGAGAACGAGGAACTCAACTCAGACATCAAGACACTAAGAGAACGATTCTGTTTCCTTTAACTTGTCAAGGTTATTTCAAGAAGAAAGAAAAGAAATAAAATCTACAAATTTAATTTTTAACAAATCATTGAAATACTCTTGTTTCGCATAATTATATGCTGTCACAAAGGACCGTGGTTTGCATGTATGTACAGTATAGCATTCAAGTCCTGGTGGGTGTTGGCATGCTGGCATAAAAGTAATCAAGGCGCTGCAGCTGCATTATAATTTAACAGAAAGCTTTAACAGAAATATTTGTGTCCTCACTGATGGTTTGAGGGCAAGTAATGCGGTAAAAAGGAAGATGGTGTGAGATTTCATAACTACACTAGAATGGAAACCAAGCCAGCAAAAGCTAAATGTTGAAAGAGTCATAGTATGAAGCACTATAATTATGAATGTTTTCCTCCTCTGAATTGGAGAAATAAAGTTTTAATAACATTGCAAGAGTAGAGCCTACTGATGTAACTAAGTTCATGATGCCTTTGCAAGAAAAGGACAAAGGAAAACCACTCCTTTTTGTAAATATTCAATAAATAATTATAGTCATCAATTTACCTTGTTTACAGGACCAATACAAAGGTATCGAGTGTTCTCATCTTCATAGTGAACGTGCTGCATAACAGTTTCCAAAGCTTTCTCCCTCAGTTTGTTCCCAGGCCAATGCATCAGAACTGGTTCAACAAATTTATGGAGAGTGGCCCATAACACATCTTGAACGAATGGATGTGGATAGTAAAGATCTTCCTGCAGTACAAGCATACGAAAATTCCTTCAGACAGAAGTATATAGCCATTTAGATTCGAACGGAAATGTGAACAAAGTGAGCTGAACACGAAAAATCTTATGTAATCTTCTGGCTCTATGACAACCTCATAAATTGCATCGCTTGGTGATTAGTGACGACTATAAACAAAAAAGGAAATTATTCGTATATTTTTGGGAAAGATGCATCCGAACTGTATTACAGTTCCAAATCAGTTAACTTCATCACAGTGATAACTCGCGAGTTATCATGAACTAATATTTCCTGCAAAAAGCTGTGCCCAAGAAAGGCCTCTATGCCTGAGAAAACATGCAACGAAATCGCAGGCAGCTTATGTCTTCTTAATACAAGCCAAAGCCATGCTCTGAACCACATATTAAACTACCCTGCTTAATGATAAGTATTTACTGTATAATTCATCACAGGCATGAAAAAAACATGGGGCCATGCAAGCAACTCATCATACTCTGTTGGCAGTGGGACCGTTAACTACTAGGGGCAAGGATCATTTAGCCACAAAATTAACTAAGGGGACCAACAGATAACTCTGTTCACGAGGCAATGAACTTGCACCATGGTATATTCCATATTCATTAATAATATTAACAAAAAAGATTAAGCATAATTAAACAAACCTTGGCACATTGATTGCGAGCCTTGTCCCAATCAATATCATTGTAGGGATCCTTGTAGAGTTCCTTTCTTAATTCCAACACAAGCGGTGTAATTCGGCCAACAAACCTCTTTCCATAAATATAACACATCGGTAGGTACACCATTCGACAATGACACCACATTCTTCCTGCAAGATGTTGTAATACACATAGTGTATCAGCAAGGGACTACATAATAAAAATCTAAAATACGGTGATGCAAACAGGTTTTGAGTGTTGACCCAATAATGAAAAGGATTGATAGACAAAAGAATAATTTCCTGATTCCTAATTATTGAAGATTGGAATTTACAAGTAGGTTCCAAAAATACTAAGAAGAACAATAAATTTCATGAGAAAGGTGTGTGAGGCAAAATCATGCTACAAGTGGCTGTGGTACTGTACACATGGCAACATTTATCATTTTGAGTGATAGAATATATTACGATACAAGTGAATGGAGGTTACATATGGTGCTATGGCTAAAGAAAGAATGCAGAACCTGGGTGAAATGGTAGGGCATATGGTAACAACCATACTTCTGGTGGCACTGGGTTGTTACCAGACCAGTCAAATACACCAAGTACCTTAAATAATTTGGAGAATTAGAAGAAATTCACCAGATTGAAGATGAAGGCAGCTAACATACTAAATATGTATGAATTCCCTACCGAGAGCCAAAACTTTCCCCATGATGTTATAAATGTTGCTCCTCCATGGTCTAAAATCCAATTTCGACCTCTCTCCATAGCTCCATCTCCACTATCCGGTCCCTCTCCCAGCAGTCTCAAAGTAACATAGGTTAGGGCTGAGCCAAACATTGTGCTTGGGCCCTCGATGTGCAAACCCCAGCCTCCATCTTCGTTCTACAATTGCAGTCACCAGAATGAAGTTACTATTAAGCATTTAGTCAGTTTAGAGTTGACAAATTTGGAGCTGAATCCTTGCCTGATGATTATAGAGATACCGGCGGATCTCCTTCTGATGTTCCGACGATAGGACAGTATTCAGTGATCCACTCACATACAACGCAATAATCTGAGTAATGCATAAAAATTAGTACCTCCCTAATATACTAAGGACTGTAAAATAAAACAATGAGGATTATGGCTAGCGCAAAAAACAAATAACACAATTTTCTCATAAGCACACAAGAAGTGTAGACACAGCCTAAGGTGTGGGATGTGTATCCATGTAACAGCAAAGGGACTCACGGTGCAACTGGCAAAGGACATTGGCTGGGGAGCTCCCGCCCAGGGTTCAATCCCTGGGTACTGCACAATTTGTGGAAAAAATAAAAAAAATCCCCTCGTCTGTCCCACAACCAAAGCACAGGTCTAAGGCCCGGCCCGGGTCGTTGGTCATCTCACATGGGCTACGGTGCCGCTGTGTATGGGTGGGGCAGGGGTTCGGGGGTTTTCTCGACCTGCGTGAGAAGGTCTTCTTCTTAAAAGCAATGCCCGGGGGCTGTCTTACCCCCCGCAGGTCGAGTTTTTGTGTATCCATGTAACATAGCCTTTTGTCCCAAGCAGGTTGGGGTAGGCTAGAGATGAAACCCACAATAAACAAGGACAAGCGAAACACAAAAGACACAGGGCAATAAGTAGAGTTAGAAGTAAAAAAGGATCACGGTTCAGGCACGTTGATTGCAAGCCTCCAAGCACTCCTATCCATAGCTAATTTCTTGGAGATATTCCACTCCTTCAGATGTATACAAGTAACATAAGCGAGTTCAAAAGTTTACGGGAAAGCTCAAGTACCAAGCCAGGCATAAGGAACATGGGACCACCATAATCCCCAGGCCAGTGCCCATCATGCGCCTGGAAAGTAGAATAGCGGCTGATCGCCCTTTTCAAAGAAGTCAAGACGGCTTCCTCTGTCACATCTTCATGCTCTTCCAGCTTGATAGCTGGAAGATCCAGCTCAAGAGGATTTCCTTTAGCGAACTGCAGTATGAACAAGAGAACAAATGTTTTAGATACTACTCCATGGTGAATAAGATATCAACATCATGGCCAGTAATATACTTTAGAGAAATTAAACTGCAGTAGCACAATTAATCAACCATTTTGCAGAAAACCATCAGTACAATGCTAGAACATCCTCACAATAATGTGAAAGGCACTAAGGACCTACAGCTTCCAAAGCAACAACCAGACAACTAATGGATGCAAACAAGAACACATCATGATACACAATGTTACTGCTGTTGTTCACCCTCTCTGTTTTTCTGACTGAAGTACATAACCAAATTCCGAAGTTTAAATAGGAGCAAGTGACCGTAAAACCTTCGGTGTTCCATCTTGTAACCATTTTGCATGGTAAAGCATTGTTACCACAGACAGTTCAAAAAGTGGAAATTGAACCGCGATGTCGATTTGGGAGCTATCGACAGTAAAGGAAGAAGAGAGAGGTTTCTTCAAACAAAAAAGGGAAGAAGAGAGAGAGAGAGAGAGAGGAGAACAAGTTCTATCCACTCGCATCAACTTGGAATCGTGGTAGAGGATGGTACAAGCTCTGCGAGTAAAGGAGGGCCCATCCTTGCCCATTCCTCTCAACAAACGTATACATTCACAAGATCACACAGGTCCAGTTTGACCATCCAGCATTGAATGGAAGGAGTTATGAGCTAGGAGTAGTATTCCGCGTGGGTTTTTTTTTTGAAGCAAAGTATTCAGCAGTGTTTTGAATATCGGTATAACAAATTTACCAGTCAAGGGCGATAAAACGAAAATCGGCCTGTTTTGGTCCACATTTTTTCAAAATTTGAATGAAATTTGACCAAATTTTTCAAAACCAGCCGGTGGCACTAAAATACCGGAGGGATCCAGTAGAACCCGTTACTATTCACAGTCTGATTTCTCTTTTTTTTGTCCTTGCACAAGTTTCACTTGCACGTCAAATTTTGGATGATCTATACATATTTTTGTCAAAATTTTATATGCATTTTTGAAGACGCTATTAACATTGGTAACACGGTAACACCGTAACCCGCGGTAACACTGTATGTTCTCCTTCTGGACTTGTTTGTAGTCAAGTCAAGCGCACGACGGTTCAATCCCCTCCAGGTGAAAATTGAGGAGCGCGGAAGTAAAACGGCGTCCGCCACACCGCGGATCGACTGTGACAGCGACATGCACGCGCCCGCGCCAGCCGGCCACGGCAGGGCGGCGAACGGGAACAGAGAAGGAGCGGGCGAGCAGGCGCGGGGATGGGATCCTCACCTGAATGCGCATGAGGCGGTCGGCGCTGTGCTTGTGGTGGTGCCTCCGCTCCGTGAACCCCCGGCGCGCGGCCTCGACGGCGGCGAGCTCGTCGGGGTCGGGCTCCGTGGCGGTGTCGAACTCCCAGACCTGGCGGCCGACGTGGCCATTCTTCGTGCGCAGCCACGGGTCCCCGCCGCCCTCCGCGATCCGCAGCCGCCACATATCCGGAATACTGGGGGCAATGCGGCAGCGCCGGCGAGATTCCTATCCCACGCGGCGAGATGGAGAGGGGACAGGCCTGGCTGGCTGGAGCCAAGGGGAGGGGTTTGGTTTTGATTTGGAAATTTGTTTTGGTTTTGTCTGGGCTTCACGTTGATCCACTCGCTCGCGCGTCGTGGTCTGCTCGTGCTCGTGCTGGCCTGCTGGTCCACGTGACAGCCGTCCGTTTCCGGGGAGGGCCCACGGTGCCGTGCGCTTTGTCCCGTGCCTTCGGCGCGCATCGAACCCGTCCAGCAATTTCAAGTTGACGCGTCCGCTCGAAAAGTCGGTCGCGACACCTCGACAAGTGTCTCAAAACAAAGCCAAACTATATACTACCTCTATTTTAAATTACGTGACACTTTTAACCTTTTGAGAACACGTTTGACCGCTCGTCTTATTCAAAAATTTTATACAAATATAAAAACAAATAAATCATACTTAAAGTATCTCTAATAAAAAAATAAATCATAACAAGATAAATAATATTTGCACAAATTTTCAAATAAGATGAGCGGTCAAACGTGATTTACAAAAGTCAAAACGTCAAGTAATTTGAAATGGAGGAAGTATATGAGCTGGAGGAACATCATGCTGCTAAAAAAGAAAGAAAATGATATGGGTCAGTGTTATGTTGGTGTAAATACATTACTACAAATCCTCTATGTAAGAAATATATTGTTTTAAAGTTTTCAACAAATGTGATAAATGTGTCTACATAAGCTGATCCTTTTCTCCTTTTCACGCCCATCAGTCGGCTCCTATTGACGTCGCAAGCTGCTACCAAACAAAAGTCCAACCAAAGAGCGTCAGTTAGTCTAGGATGTGGGTTCGCGCGCTCATATGGTAGCATGACTTATGGTTCTTATTTCTTGAAAAATAAACTGATCAATACTTCACAAAGTCATCAACATGTGATACCACTAATAAACTAGAAAGGACTGACTAGAACCGCACCGTTTGTGATTGAAAAAGAAAACCGCACCATTTGTGGGACTGTTTTGTGACATGATGCTAGTTCACGTGCCTTTGCCGGCATCAACAATTTAGCACTACTAGCAGCACCAGTATCAACCCCTTTTGCCTTTATTAGTGAAGCTAATTTCGCCCGACTTTGTTTCTCAATTAACTTCTTTGTTATTCCCTTTCCTTTTTTCTACTCCTCCCGTCTTAGAAATTTGTCGTATTAGATCTTAAATCTAAAATCATAAATTCAGCGTGGATTTCTGATGATGCAACCAATTCACTCATGTTCAAGTTCTAAACTCAACTCCATGCAATGACACAACAATCAGGACTACCTTTGCATGTTAGTCTGTATTTTGTGTCCGTATTCTAGCTTCTAAGTTTAAAATTGACTTGTTTGAAATCAGATGGTACTATGTTCTAATAGGGAATTTTTTTTGCTACAGCTTGTGGAAGCACTAGATGCTTTAATCAACATCATCGATCGGCAATGTCAAGTAGAACACTTTAATTGTGATGTAGATGCTGTCATGCAACATGGCGCACGTTAATTGTGATGCAGGTTTAATCCTACCACTTTTAAATTTCAGCGATGGTGATGCAAAGGGACAGGCAGGCTTGGACGAGCTGAACTGACTGCCCATTCTGATTTTACGTAAGCATCCACATCAGCGATGAAAGCTCCTGACAAGGAGATGCGGGCCTGTTCGTTTCCTTCCTTCTAAATTTTATACCCGTCACATAAAAAGAATTTTCATATTTAAAAATATTTTAATTAGTTTAATGATAAAATCTTTTTCACATATGGGTACTATTTTCGAGACGAATCTAATTAGCCTAATTAATCTATATTTTACAACAGTGATGCTACAGTAACCATCGTCTAATAACTGCTTAATTACCCTCGTTAGATTCGTCTCGCGAATTAGACGGGGGGTTCTGAAATTAGTTTTGTAATTTGACTTTGTTTAATACATATAAATGGTAAAATTCTCTTTGATGTGACCTCTCTAAAATTTAGACCCCTGGAAACGAACACACCCGCTAGCTATCTGTTTCCTTCCATCCCTGCTTCTGTCACGGCACTGCTGGTGCAACTCAACTTGCGCCAACTGTATTATAAGACATGTAATGTAAGCATCAAGAATATGCGAATATTCAGCCTGTTCGGCTCGCAGTTGCAGTCGCAGTTGCAGTTGCAGTTTTTCTGAGAGAGAACACTGTAGCTGCTAAAAGCAGTACTGTAGCCATGTGAGGGAGAAGAAGGAGCAGCAGGCTGGAAAGCCTCCAGCCGAACAGCCCCATTAAGCTTGGTTAACAGCGTCCACATTATCTTACAGAATAAGAGATGCACCAAAGCAAATCTCATCTTGCTAATTGTCTAAATTTATTTCAGGAATTATTTATAGCGTGGTCCAGTGTATAGCTACATCAGTCATATACATGTTTGTCACCATGCTATGCTCACATGGACCCATCTCTCCTTTTTGCGCGAAGACACCAGCAATACTCAACAAGAGCCCAAATGGATCATCACAACAGGACTCAATGTTCAGGCAGCAGAGCTCCAACTGATTATTAGAATATATCAAACACAAATAAATGGACAGTTTTTTTTCTTGCATGATTCAAAAGGATCACACACGAAAGCTTTCTGACACGATCTTCAACGATTGGTTCGTGCATACTTCTGTCACACCACTGCGTACATAAGAGCATCTCCAAGAGTTCCCAATATACACTCTCAAACTTGATTTTGGGAACTAAGTGAAAAAACTGGCACTCCAACAGACTCTCAATGGCGTTCCCAATTTCTTCGCGCTCCCAATCCGGATGGGTTTGCTTGCCTTCTTTCCGCCCCTGCCTCGCACTCCCAATCGCTCCTCCCGCAATCTTCGGCGCCTACTGTCTCCCGTGGGCAGCAATTCTCTTCCCCTTCCTCCTGTCCTCCCGCGTCTGCAGTTCCAAATCACGGCTGCAATCGTCACTGTCGCGCGCTTGACCGCGGCGTCCCATCCGCCACCTCGCCTGACCTCCTCCTCCTCCCGAGCCCCGCCCCTTGCAACTTCCTCCATGCGGTGCCGCCGCCGTGCAATCCTAGCTCGATCTGCTGCTGTTGCTTGCCTTCACGTACACAATCCGGACGAGCGCGTTCGTCTTCACGTACAGGCTCAACTCAGCTAGATGCGATCGGCAGCAACAAACGAACGGGAGTGAGATGGTTCAGCCAAAAAATAAAAAACAGGAGAGAGATGATCATGGACCGGAAGGCCGAGTTGGACCAGATGCGCAGGTGGGCTAGATACGGAAATAAGGCTAAAATGATGATTTTTAATATATTGGAAACTGAGTATTGGGAACGCATTTGCCGTAAGCAGCTGGTCCAACTCGGAGGATGGGCGTGAACCGTGGAGGTTGACTTGTGTCTATGGCGAGGCACAAGTACCGGAGCGACATAAAACATGGGATATGCTGAAGTTTATCAAGGCGACATCTTCCCTTCCCTGGGTCTGTATTGGTGATTTTAATGAAGTCCTTCACAGATCGGAGCATGTAGGAGTTCAAGAGCGGAGTCGCGCTCAGATAGAGGGTTTTAGGGAGATGGTGGATGTATGCGGCCTTTATGACCTGGGTTATGAGGGCCGGACTTGGACATACGAGAAGAAGGTGGCAGGTGGCAAGTTTTGTCGAGTTCGCCTTGACCGTGCCCTCGCTACGGCGGACTGGTGCTCTAGATTTCCAGAGGCCAAGGTGCGGCACCTCACAGCAGCGGCGTCTGATCATGACCCGATTGTTCTTCGTTGGGAAGCGAATTCCAATCGCCAGAGGAAGAGGCGCAGGAGGAAGGTTTTCCGGTACGAATTAATGTGGGAAACGCATAAAGATTTTGTCCCGATGATGCTACAGGCTTGGGCCAGCGAAGGGAAAGCTAGCACTCTCAAGGAGCTACAACACAAATTAACTGCAGTTTCTAGCCGCTTGGGTGAATGGGAACTTCAGTCGTTCGGCAGTGTGAGAAGTGAGCTTAAAAAGCTGAACGAGGAACTTGATCGTCTACGCTCTGATCCGTTACGCACTGGTCCAACACATGCTGAGATTAAGGTGACGGACAGAATTGTAGAGCTCAACCATAGAGAGGAGGTGATGTGGAAGCAGAGGTCACGCATCATGTGGCTTGCAGCTGGCGACAAGAACACCAAATTTTTTCATCTCCGAGCCAGTCAGAGGAGGAAGAAGAACAGGATTGTTAAACTTAAAAAAACCCGACGGCCAATTTACAGAAGATGTGAGGGAGATGGGCACCATGGCGTCGGCATTTTTTAAGAACCTGTATACGTCGGAGGGTACGACTGATATGGAGGATGTGTTGGGCACAGTTCCAGAGAAGGTCACTCCTGAGATGAATGATCAGCTACTTCGGCCTTTTAACAAGGACGAGATAAAGGCGGCCCTTTTCCAGATGTTCCCGACAAAAGCTCCTGGTCCCGACGGTTACCCGGCACACTTTTTTCAACGACACTGGGACATTTGCGGCGACGAGGTAACAGAGGTCGTGTTGAAAACGTTGTGCGGGGAAGACGATCCCTCGATCATCAACGACACTTGCATTGTGTTAATTCCAAAGGTGGATGATCCTGAGGAGCTCGGACAGTTCAGGCCCATAAGTCTTTGTAACGTGATATATAAGATTGCATCTAAGACGGTCTCCAACAGGCTGAGAACTATTTTACCGGAGGTGATCTCAGAGGAGCAGTCAGCTTTTGTACCTGGGCGCTTGATCACAGACAACATCATCACTGCGTACGAGTGTATGCACTTCATGAAGAAGAAAAGAGCTCGGCACAGTAGATGTTGTGCTCTGAAATTAGATATGAGGAAGGCTTACGATCGAGTTGAGTGGGACTACCTCAGAGCTATCATGATTCGCCTTGGCTTTCATCGGCTATGGGTAGAGAAGGTTATGAGATTGGTTACTACAGTCTCATTCTCGGTGATGTTCAATGGCGAGAGGATGGAAAGCTTTAAACCATCGAGGGGAATTCGCCAAGGAGATCCAATCTCTCCGTATTTGTTTTTGTTGGCAGCAGAGGGCCTTTCGTGCCTGTTAAAATCTAAAGTTCAGTCTTCGCAGCTCAATGGAATTATGGTGGCGCCGTCCGCACCGATGGTGAGTCACCTACTCTTTGCGGATGACAGCCTGCTGTTTTTCAAAGCGGATAGGGAAAGTGCGGAGGTGGTGAAACATGCGCTGGACGTTTACTGTCGGGCCTCAGGGCAACAAGTGAACATGGAGAAGTCCTCTATTCATTTTGCTAAAGGCTGCAGAGAGGTAACCAGAGGTGAGATCAAAGCTATTCTGAATGTGCATAATGAAGCTTTGAGTGAGAAATACTTGGGCATGCCTACAGATGTAGGTAATTCTTCCAATGGTGCGTTTAAATATCTGAAAGATAGAGTATGGAAGAGAGTCCAAGGGTGGATGGAGCAGATCCTATCTGCTGGAGGGAAGGAAGTGCTCATTAAGTCGGTTGCTCAGGCAATTCCGACATACTCTATGTCGTGTTTCAGACTGCCAAGGGGCTTATGCCAACATATCGATGGATTATTGAGGAGCTTCTGGTGGGGGTCAAAAGAAGGCAAGAGAAGGACGTGTTGGGTGGCGTGGGAGGATATGACGCTGCCCAAACGTGATGGAGGTCTGGGTTTCCGGGACATGGAAATGTTTAACCTCGCCTTACTAGCAAGACAAGCGTGGCGAATGATGGTTGAACCGGATACTCTGAGTGCGAGGCTATTGAAAGCTGTCTACTTCCTGACGAGTGATTTCCTGGATGCTGAATTAGGAAGCACACCGTCGCGGGTCTGGAGAGCAATTGTTGATGGCAAGGAGGTGCTAAAGCAGGGGCTCATACGTAGGATTGGCACGGGGGAAGCGACTGAAATCTGGACTACTAACTGGCTGCCGCGTGATGGTCTGCTCAAACCGGTGACATGCTTACTCGACAACCCACCGCAACTGGTTAGTGAACTAATTGATCATGCTTCTGGATCATGGAACTCCCAGCTGATCGATGAATGTTTCAGTCCAATGGATAAAGATATCATTACGAATATTCCATTGAGCTCCACAAGACATGCCGATTTTTGGGCATGGCATTATGAGCGTTCAGGTGTTTTTTCAGTCAGATCCGCATACCGAATGTTGGTGCGGAATAAACAGGTTAGGACAGCATGGTTTGAAAATAATGCTGGACGATCAGACACAGCAGCAGCGCAGAATGAATGGGCAGAGATTTGGAAAGTCAAAGTTCCGACGAAGGTGCGTGTCTTTTTATGGCGATTAGCGAGGCATTCTATCCCAACTGGGGACGTCAGACATCACAGGAACATGGCAACTACTAGCAGCTGTAGTATTTGCGGGATGAATGATTCCTGGAGGCACTCGATGCTTGAGTGCAATATGTCTAAATGTGTCTGGGCATTGGAACGAGAAGATATTACTGAGTTTTTGTGCCAGATCAGCGAACAGAGTGCGCGAGGTTGGCTTTCAGTGGTGATGAAGCACCTCTCGCATGGGGACCTGACTCGAGTGGTAGTAACCCTTTGGGCGATATGGCATGCACGACGGAAGGCTATTCATGAGAGTAATTTTCAGAGCCCGCTCTCGACGCATTGTTTCATCGATCGATATGTGTCAGAGCTGGAGATGTCGTTACCACTAGTGAAGGAGAAGAGCAAGAACCAGACTGTAATGCCTAAGTGGATTCCTCCCCCGTCAGGTCTTGCAAAGGTTAATGTAGACGCTGCATTGTCAAAGAATCGCAGTATCGCAGCATGTGTAGCGGTAGCCCGAAGTGAAACTGGTCAATTTCTGGGAGCGTCGGTCGTTGTTATGGACGGAATCACGAATGCGGAAGTGGCGGAAGCCCTTGCATGTCGTGAAGGTATGGCACTTGCGAGGGACATAGTCCTACGACGCTTTCGCTTGGCTAGTGATTGCCAGATGGTTATCAGGAACATCCATGGAGACGGTATGGGTCAATATGGCCAAATTGTTAGTGAGATCAAGGCAAGAGCAAATGACTTCTCAAAGGTCGAGTATGTCCATGAAGGCCGGAGATCAAATAACGACGCACGCATCTTAGCTCGTAGTTCAATCTACAATTGATAGATATGTGTGGTTCTTAACGCCACCAGACGGTGTTTGTAATTCTTATTCCCTGAGTGATTAATAAAGGGTGGTGTTCCTCAACAAAAAAAAAAAAGAGTATTGGGAACTGTTGGTGGACGGATTTTTTCTTTGCTTCCAATAATTATTGGAAGCTCCCAATAGCAGTTTTTTGGGAGCAATTTTTTTGGGAACTCTTGGAGTTGCTCTAATTCACCTCACGCTTATTGCACTCCAGGATACGCACACATTGATCTACAACATTAGGCCATACTTTACAGCATAATTTTGCTTTTAGGTCAATAATCGCAGCCATAGCATTTGGTTGTTTGGCACGACATATTCTAATCTACAACTACGGGAGGCAAGGGCGTACGGTAGCGTTTTGGCCTCCGTGGCCTCAGTTCAGCATCGACACGTCCACCTCGTGTGGGTCCCTCCTGTTCCCGGTTTCGCCTATCTTTCGACGGACGTTGGGCCTGGTTTCTCTAGGCCCTGGTTCCCCGTATGTTGATGGGCCGTTTAGTGACACCTTTGTTTCCTGGGTCGTCCTAGGTCTCGGGAGCCCATGGCCACTCGTGACGTGGGGCGCATGTGCCAACCCGCCTGCTGAGGAGAGCACGGCGTTTCGCAACGCCAATGCAGAGACCCAAAAACGTATGCACACATCCAGTCAAAAAAAAAAAAAACGTATGCACACATAGCATTACTTCTGCTCGCGAAAAACACATGCAAATAATAATAAAGCGCGGCAAAGCGCGCACACCAACCCTAGTTATGTTCATATGGATGCATCTCTCTTTGCACGAAGACGCCACCGATACTCTCCAAGAGCCCAAATGGGAAATAAGTTGCGGTAGTTGGGGTAATTGAAGATAATAGCGCAATTGGAACTCCCAACGTGTTCCTATCATCAAATGGCAAGCATGATCATAAAATCAGATGGATATGGATCAATCAAAGAGCAAGACCAGATAAAGAATCTCTACACATTGGCTACATGGCTCTTCTCAAAAGTTCTCTAACGGACCAATTAAAAAATGTTAATCAAGAACTTAATAGACCTCGACACAAGCAGTGAAACATCCTGCTTCTAGGTAGTCTAAGATTAATTTTGTGAGCTACAAGATTCATACGCCAAAGGCACCCTAATTAAATTTATCATGCGTTCTTAACTACAGTCAGATGTATAAATGTGGAATTTCCGTTTTCAGCATGAATTATATCAAGTTTTAAGATATTCTAGTCTGATCACATATCTGTATGCAGGGGGAAATAGCCAAATAGGTAAACTAAGTTCCGTGCTAGATACACCATGATAGATTTTTTGTGGCATTCAATCCTGCTCTATTAAATTTCTGCTCAAAATATAATAAGCATGGAAAGTTCACTTGTGGATATAAAGTCAACGCACTGGTGTTAGGTCTATCTCAAACTGGCTGGGGAAATGCACCGTCAAAACTAAATGTAAACCTACCTGTTGGGGAAATTCTCCTGTAACCAGTTGCATATTCACCAATTCTTTTGCAGCACGATGCACTGGTGTTGGGTCTATCTCAAACTGGTATTCACATAAAAGTATGAGAAGCGTTCGATAAACTACATAAATGACAAATTTTAAAGAGTCAAAGGCACTAGAGGTCCACAAACTTGTTAAAGTGTGTCAAATAGGTCCACGAACTCTCAAACTGAACTTTTGGGTCCCTAAACTTGTTATGTCATGCACCGGAGGTCCAAATACCTTTTGGAGAGCTCTCGTGTCAGACATGGCAAGCCACCGTGGCCCCTCAGACGTCATTACATTTCCGATACCGTTGAGGAATGATAAGGATTAGATGTCGGCTGACTTTCTGTGCCCGAACCGCACCACGCTGATGGTATGCTACGGTGAACCGGGTGATTTTGTCATCGGGGCGAGGGCACGTGTGATTCCATCGCACCTTGTTTGAGGTTTGATTGCTCGCAGCACTATGATGCGTTCCGTTGCCGCGCCACACTGATGCGGCGCGCCCTGAAGCTGCCGCAACCTTGGCAAACCTACTGCTAGTGTCAAAAAACCAGGTCTGCAATGGCGTCTGAGGGCCGTGGTAGCAGGTAACGTCGGACACAAAAGCTTCCCAAGAGGTATTTGGACCTATAGTGCGCGACATAACAAGTTTAAGGACTTAGAACTTCAGTTTAAGAGTTTGTGGACCTATTTGACACACCTTGACAAGTTTGTGGACCTCCGATGCATTTAACTCTATTTTAAATAAGGAACGAAGAAATCACACCTGTCCAGCGTAGATTAGAGCGAGCATTGCCCAAGCAGTATTCACTGCATGAGCACAGTCACCTTTGATATTTTCATAAACCTTTAGTAAGACGACAAAAACGAGAAAAAGTTGTAAGATCATAAATTCAAAAGCTCTCGATATTCCAAAAACAGAAAGACACTCGTTAAACAAATTATACAGCATCGATTTGCAATGTATGTTGAGTAAGAGCATGATCAAAACAAAGGTTCAAACATACAAAATAGTACAATTAATGACCTGTGATTCAAATCCGTGCTAACATGATTCACCATAAAATATTTCATTCTTCAATTCCATAGTAGTAGTATTTTCAACAGAAGTTCAACAAAGAAGTAGCACATCAGTTACCACCAAGGCAAGCACAAATAAAAAGAATCGCAAGATTCAAGGAAATTAGTTACCTGGGTTCTAAGAGAGACATGGCTTTCTCCCCATCCACCAGTATTGAGCTGCTTTGACAATAGGAAGTGGCATGCTTTCCTAAGGGAAGAGCTATTCTCATATGTCCTTCCAGCAGCAGCTAATCCTTTAACTGAAAAGAAGGCCCCATAGGTGAAACATACACCCCAAGTGCCAAACCTGCCAAATTAATAACTGAAATATTAACCCGTGAAGTATAGGGGGAAAACTGGTTCGTGCATGGTAAATCAGCAAAAGTGACATCGAAACTAACCATGAACCATCTTCCAGTTGCTTGCTCTCAATAAATATTGCGGCATTTGAGATACATTTTTCTATCTCTTCTGTGCGATAACCAGGATATAGTTCTTTGACCAATACCAAGGCTTGAAGAACTGAGGAAGTGCATTCTGGGTAACTGTCAATTTATGGTATAGAACGAATTAATTGTGTTAGCAGGAATGTTTTTTCTCTACCAAACAATGGCGGTTGCATCACTTACGGATAATCAGTGAGAATGTTTGGAAAAATCTCACAGGGACTGAGAATCTGGTTATTAATGGAAAGAATAGGTCAATGCAGTGGAACTCGAAATGTACTAAAATAGTATAATGAAGACGACAAAGTGAAATAAATCGATAAGGTTACAAAATACAACGCAAAAAAATGCTGACTTAGTTAAAACTTGGGAAAAATAAATAAATGGGGATATGATGAGAGGTGAGAACTGCTATCGTACGACAGGGCATCTGACCCGGCTGTACGCTAGTACTAATCTGCCATTAGCATGTATCGATCATATCAGGTAGCTATTAGCTCTAGTCGTACGGTGGCCGTGCACACAACATTTCCGATGAGATATAGCATAAACAAACCTTGATTAGCAAATAAAAGCAAAAGTATGTTTGGCAGTAAAAAGGTATAAAGAACTTTTTTGAAATGTTCTTTCTCCATTCGTTCTTGCGAAGTTGAATGTTATGAGCTGTGCACAGAGAGAGGGAGGGACAGATGGAGAGTTTATTATTTCTGTTTATCTTCAAGAATGATAAGAGCCCACCGTATACAGGAAACTAGAAACTTACCTCTATCCAAGAAGAAGTTCTTTTACATTCATATGTATAAGAGGAGCAGCTTGTAGAAACTTACCTCTATCCAAGAAGAAGTTCTTTTACATTCATATGTAGAAAAGGAACCATCTTTGTTCTACAAAATAAAATTGTTAGCTATTAACGGAATGATCTTCGCCATTTAGAATCATGGTCAGCATGATATTTTAACAAAAATTAATAGACAATCTAAAGACGATCAAAACTTGTACAACTGCATGAATTTTGCATGGGTTTCAAATTATAAATTTGATTCTCGGAGATAATTATTCACATCTATTTAAGCACATTATCCTCGTAACCTTTCCAATAAAAAACCCTCGTAAGCTTAGTGAAACTGAACACACATACATAACTGTTTTTCACTGCTACAATTTTCAAGGTAGAAACTGGTTGCAAGTATGCGATTATGCAAAGCAGATTGAAGATCATGCCATATGGTTTAAATTTGGAGAATTCTTACTACAAGAGAGAGAAGGATATCAACAGCATCATACACCCTTTCCCTTTGTATTGGATTACCAACAAGGTTGCTTGAGATTTTTGATAGTAGCAGTACAGCCTAGCATAGAATTATGAGCGTAAGCTTTTTATAGAGTAGTCAAGAATACTAGAAACAATGACAATCGACAACAATCAAATTGAGAATATTGTTGTTGTGCTTCATTCTTCAGACACCAATTTGGATTAGGTTATGTGATAATTGTCTGATAATTATTTCACATTAGTAAGTTAATACAAGAAAAACATAAGTTGTATAGTGACCTCTAGTGCTTCTGCTGTAGTGTCAGATACACTCCATCCATTGTCTGCAGAGGACAAAGTCCACGAACCCTTGGATATATGGCGATGCCAATAATTTAGGTCACCAGGATGATTTCTCAGAACCTTAAGTCACACATGGTGTGTAGAGTTTGAATGTTTTCTGCAATGTCTTATTTACAAAGATAGTTTGGAGGTTAAAAAAGGAAACCTGTGACTGCTTCATGAACTCATGTGCTCTCTGAAGAGTTGGACCGTACTCATTTACAAGATCTGTAGCGCAATATGCTTGAAGTATTAGTGATGTCTCCCAGCTCTGGCATCCATCATATACCTATCATGATAAAACATCATAATCACTTTCATTAGAGCTTCTTAATGAGAGACTTACCATCGTTTGAAGACAAAGCGTGGCAGCAACTAAATGTACAAATGATAACATACAAAATTCTCTATTGTATAACAATAAATAACACAATTGACATATGGACCATCTGTGTTTATAATGCTTCCAGTATGATGAAGGATGATATGTTACTGTTCAAGTTTACGTACACATGTGCAATGGATTTGTTTTCTCCTCAATGAAACTGACATCATTTAGTACAAAAGGAAAAGGTGCAACATAAAGGGCAACCATCACTCATGCCAGTGAAACATAAAGTTTGTAAAAAGGGTCATCGAACAAAAGTTGTGCTTATAGTTCGAGCACACAAGCAATTATAGAACTGCATGGGAAGAGGATCATCTTATACCTGTGACTTCATGCCATCTTCTGAAAGCCACAAGAAATCAGGTATCCTAGCAAGGTGACGCTTGAATGCATCAGAAATAGGATCTTCTACCCAGCAGCAGACCATGTTGAGAGGCTATACAGAAAATTAACTTATATTAGCAAGCACCGAGCCACAGTCCCCGACACACACATATTCATGTTGTTTTGATGCACCATTGCAGCTGAATTAAGCCAAAGCATAAAGCATGACAAGAATCAATAACCAGGGAAACCCAGTAGCGTAGCCAAATTCCCAGGTAGTCAGGTAATGCTTATGAAATGAGACCTTAACTTGACCAAATATTACCTTGTTCATGCGCATAAGCAGATATACTGTGTGCTCTCATCTTCGTAATGGATATGCTCCATGAGGTGTCCCAGAGCTTTCTCCCTCAGCTTGCTGATAGGCCAACTACTGAGGACTGGCTCCACAAACTTGTAGAGTGAAGTCCAAACAACATTCTGCAATGGTGTGCGAGGACAGAGGATGTCCTCCTGGAATAACAGAAGAAGGGGAAAACAAAAGGCAGAGCAGTGGATCAAACAATACGAAAGTCAGAAAAAAAAATCTCATTAGGGAAAAAGAATGGAACAATGGATTGGAATCTGAACAGACAGAAACTCTATAGTGAAGACTGAAGAAACGCCTTTAATGACATTTTTTTTTCGTCTTACAAAATGCAAGGCCGGCACTGGAGTAGGGTATCCCACACTGCGATGGTTCGCACGAAAATTACAGAAAACTGATTAGATTCAAAATCATGTGAGCGAATAGCGATATCTAGTGTTTAGCTAGGATCACGACCTATTTAGCCATAATTGCCTGATTTATGCATTCGCTTTTTCGGTTTTCCCCCGACACCGTTCGCGTGCGCGTGTTCGATAGAGAGAGAGAGAGAGAGAGAAAAGGAGGAAGAGAGAGAAATGTACAGCGGCTTCGGGGAAGACGGACGAGGAGCCACCGGCGACGCGCCGTCGTCCGCTTGTAGCCGCCGCAACCGCCGGTCAGCGTGGTCGCCTCCGGGCTCCGGCGGTAGCGCACGCCACGGGCCCCCGGATTCGCGGTTACGGGCTTAAAGCCGCTCGCCCACGTCTCTCCTCGAGAAGCCCACTTACTCAAAATTTGAAAGCACGGTCCACTGAGCCCATTTAATCTAGATATAGCCTGGTCAAAGAAAAAGTAGAGGCAGCAGCAGGCTACCCTGGCCCGCTTATACTATGCCCGGCCCAAGTTTTATTAACAAGATTGGAAACAATTGAACTCCTCACTCGAAGTTTCAAGCAAAACATACGGTACAGTTCATCAAGTATTCAACTCCCTCATTCGAAGAATGGCGAGTTGGCCATGAGTGAAGCATACATAACAATTGGTAATAATCTGACAAACCTTTGCACAGGCGCTACGAGCCTCGCTCCAGTCAACCTCGTTGTATGGAGTGTTGTATATCTCTTGTCTTATTGCATGTATAGCGGGTGTAATCGGTCCAACAAACTTCTTGCCGTAAAGATAAGCCATCGGCTGATAAAACATACGGGTCAGGCACCAAAATTTCCCTGCAAAATTAGGACGGAACACCATGGGCCAGATGTTCAGTATCCAATCATATATACAGGCTGCACTGCATGCTGTCACCAATTGGAAGAAATCATATATACCTGGAT
This sequence comes from Eragrostis nindensis, assembly GCA_012490785.1. Taxonomy (NCBI): domain Eukaryota; kingdom Viridiplantae; phylum Streptophyta; class Magnoliopsida; order Poales; family Poaceae; genus Eragrostis; species Eragrostis nindensis. The sequence goes on along the minus strand of JAAXCT010001180.1, from coordinate 131,292 downwards.
GAAATGGAAGAAACCGGGGAGCCAACCATATCTCCGGGAAGATTGGATTATTTCCAGTCCAATCATACAGCCCCAGTATCTTTCAACGACAAAGTATATAATATGAAGAACAAGAGTAAACAAGCATGTGATACGTTTTATTTGTGATAATAAAAGGATCCTAATAACATAAACATACCGAAAGCCATATCTTTCCCCATTCGGGCACCAGAGTTGCACCACCGTGGGATAGAATCCAAGCACGCCCGTTAGCCAGTGCGCTCTTCTTGTCATCGAGCTCCTCGCCGAGAAGCCTCAGGACGACGTAGTTTATGCATGTGGCAAACATGTTGCTGTTGTCCCGAACAATCGAGTCGCTCCATCCACCATCCTCGTTCTACAAGAAATTTTTTTTCCCCATCCGATCGAAACATGAATAAGGACGTCGTGCAGAGTTGGTGCCCCAATATTATGGTGCAGAAATTGAACTTGTTTGTGAAGAATCAGGATCATCTCGGGCCGTCCCAAACGATCGACAAAACCTCAAAGATACTAGTACTAGCTAGCAGTACTTATTAGGAGATCGAAGAGAAATATGCCATGCCTGATGGTTGTAGATGTAGCGGTGTATCTCACGTTGATGTTCCGGTGATAGGACAACGTTGAGTGATCCAGTGACGTACAACCCAAATATCTGCAAGTAAAATTAACCCAATTAATAATAAGGAGTAGATAACAGAAAACGAAGTTTAAAACGTGTGGGTCGATACTGTTGCGTACGCACCATACAAGGCATAATGTACATGACTCCGTTGTAATCACCAGGCCAATGCCCATCGCTCGCCTGCAGAGACGAGAGCTGATCCAGAGCTCGCCTCAACGAGTTGAGTGCGATTTCTTCAGTGACCTGCTCATCCTCCTGCAGAAGCTTCTTGATGCGTGGCAGATCACGCCGGTGGCCTCCCATGTTTTGCTTTGCACACTGCGGATGGGGTGGTTGATAAAAATGTCATGCATGATCACCATATACGGCCGGGGTCATGGGTTGGGGGAAGCGGCATATATACAAGGAAAATTGGGCTCATGCCGTTAAGCCGCAGTTCCCAGAGTGTGAAATGCAGCGGCGAAGAGCTACTTAAGCACAGTCACATGCATACTTGGCCGCCCAATAACTGATCGAGCGTACGTACTACACATATATAGCTGACTGCACAAATCTAGTAACCTGGCCGTTCGCTCAGAGTATATAATAGATCGATGGATTGTTGATCATCACGCATACTGCTGTTGCTTTACCAGCGAGTGCGCATGAGTAAAAATATTTTGCACGTCCATGTATATACTCCTATGTTTATATATATGCTCGCGACGTATGTATATACTATATATATACCTGCATGCGCAAGAGGAGATCGGCAGACTCCCTCCGCTGAAAGCGGCGGTCGGTGAACTCGCGGCGCGCCCTCTCAACGGCGGCGCGCTCCTCCGGCGTGCCGAGGTCGGGGTCGAACTCCCACACCGCCCGCCCGAGGAAGCCGTTCGTCGACCGCAGCCACGGGCCGCCGCCCTCCGCCACCTTCAGACGCCACATGCTAGCTAGCTAGTAGAGTACTAGGTAGCAGCAGGGCTCAGCAACTGCAGATCAGGTGCAGTGCAACGCCGGAAGGCAAGAAGTGATGGGTAGGCGACGGGATGCGAGTGTGTACTGACTGGAATCGGACCGGATGATCTCGGAGCGGAATTTAAAGAGGGGGCTACGGTACCAACCGGTGCCACGTAGCATGCATGCACACGTACTGTTGTATGGTACTATGGGAGCTAGCCGCAGCTTGAATTAATGCCTTCATTCATGCCCAATGCTGATCAGCTCGGACTAGCTTTTGGCTCATGCTCTTCTTGTACGATCGAGCCCGTGTTAACTACATGCATGCATGTGACAACCGTGGGTGGGATGCTACCATGCTCCCAGCGTCGGTAGCACGGCAACGGGTGTCTAAAAAATTGCAACAAAAATGTGTAGATCTACTATGTTGCAAAATTCAAAATGTAACGGATATATGTGTAAGAAGAAAAAAAAGAGAGAGAAATCAACATGTGAATAGTTACGGTTCTGAAATTTTGTTTCTCTTTACTCAAGTGTCCGTTGCATCTCAAATTTTCCAACAAGAAGTTTTCCCTTCGATAAGGTTTGTGTTGGGCAGGTACTGTCCAAAATCAGTTTTTTTTTTTTTAAGGCAAGCATATGCATGGCAGGATAAGCATGCTCACCAACGTATTGTCTAATCAATGATTAGACAATACGGTTCTGAAATTTTGTTTCTCTTTACTCAAGTGTCCGTTGCATCTCAAATTTTCCAACAAGAAGTTTTCCCTTCGGTAAGGTTTGTGTTGGGCAGGTACTGTCCAAAATCAGTTTTTTTTTTTAAGGCAAGCATATGCATGGCAGGATAAGCATGCTCACCAACGTATTGTCTAATCAATGATTTAATGAAACGGTAAACTGTTACATACATGATCACTACTACAACACTATATATCATATCAATTAGCCAACAATTTCCCTGTCAATTAGGAGTGCAGGTTGGTCTGCCGCCCTTTGTGTTTCAGCAAATAGCACGAGTTAGCAACCATCTACCTCTCGTGTGCTGCAGCATATTTAAGTGTATACTCCACCCATTTTGATTGGAGAGGTCCGCATATTTATCAGGCATGTGCAATGCCAAAGTTGTTCACTTTTTTTTTTTTTGATCTTGCCAAAGTTGTTCACTTGTTCTGGTATAGTAGTATTCATGCATAAAGAGTGAACTCTATCTTTCATGTCTGTTCAACCTCAACATCACGTGGGTGTGGAAGCAAGCTCCAACTTTACAGCTTGTGATGCCCTATTATACATATTAATTTTAAACATGCAACATGATGAGCCCTACGAAAAGATTTGATGAGGCCTACAAAATGATTTTGATGACATACTAATAACTAAGTGACCATGCTCGCGTGATCGTAGTTTCTTAGTTTGTACTACTCCATTCTTAAACATGCATATTCTTAAAATTAAATTTGATCAGAAAAAATCATTATTACTGGATTTGACTCGTCGATTGGCCGGCCCTCATGTGTTGGATAACGTCAAACATCTCCAAGACACACTCCTGCTTGCTCGGTCCAAAATATATATGCTTAACCGTTCAGATCGAATTGATGGCCATAGGCCCAAGGTCAAACCTCATGGAACTCATTTTATTTTTTTTAAAAAAGCTTCCGATCGGATCTCAGCCCTGTTGCTGATCCCGATCAAGTGCTCAAACAATCAAATTCTTGGACCTCGTTTGGTAGGGTTTCACCCAGAGTTTCTGTTGATCTTTGGATGGCCGCTTTTTTGGGGATTGAGAAAACGAGGGGATGAAAAGGGGAACTGATAGAGCATGTTTTTGCCCCTCCATGTTTCGTATGATAGTTTTTGATGAGTTTTTGTCCTATTGGCGATTGGGAAAAGAGAACTGCTGGAATTGCTCTGATACAAAAGTGTTGATTAGCAATTGTGCGCCGGTAACGATCAATATCAAAATGGAAGCTACATGAGAGGCACAGAAAATCTAATGGCGGTGCACTCGTTGATTTTAGTTTCCCTGTCAAGAACCTGTAAATGGATGTAACGTGTTCTTGATTCCATCCACTATATATAGTTGTCGACTTGTAACACATATACGTGCAAAAGCAATAAAGACGATGCGCCCACCACCAATGTTTTCATTGAGAAGTTGATCGTCGCAACATAGTTGCGAATGGCTTTTCTCCCCGAATCCAATGAATAGTCGGTGTGTGCATCGGATGATCTTGGAGCAGAATTTAAAGAAGTGGCCACGGTGCCAACCCGTGCCATGTAGCATGTGCAGTACGGTGGAATATGAAGCTAGCACTTGGGAATTAATATATGCCTCCATTCATGCCTAGTGCTGATCCTCTCAGAGACTTCGGCTTTTGCTCTAGCTTCTTTTACGAGGCCGAATTACATTCATGGGACGGGGTAAGGAGAGGTTCAGACTTCACAACGGTTTGGTACCAAACTTGGGTATCGTTTGTGTTGGACTGTTGGCAGATCGGATCCAAAATCATAATTTCTTTCTTTTTAGGCAAAGCACATATAGTAGGATAAGCATGCTCACCAACGAATTGTCAATAATTTAAACAAAGAAAACTATTTTGGTAATGAATAATTCCCCTACGAATTAGGAGTAGCTGGTTGTTCTGCGAGTTAGCACCGGCTATATATGCATGGCAGAACACGATATATATACGACGTACGTATATACTATACCTGCTGCGCATGAGGAGGTCGGCAGACTCCCTCCGCTGGAAGCGGCGGTCGGTGAACTCGCGGCGTGCCCTCTCAACGGCGGCGTGCTCCTCCGGCGTGCCGAGGTCGGGGTCGAACTCCCACACCGCGCGGCCGAGGAAGCCGTTTCGTCGACCGCAGCCACTGGCCGCCTCCGTCCCCCAACTTCAGCTTCCACATTCTAGCTGCTTCCAACTTGTAATTAAGTTGTACTTAGTAAACGTTTGTAGGACGAGACGAGAGCCACGGAGGAGTGTGGCGTCGTCTGGTTTTTATAACGTCCCCATGCATGGCTTCAGGGTTTTTAAAGGGAAAGCGAGACAGAGACCAACGAAAGATCCTGTCCACTATTCTGATGGTTTCACATGACGCACAAAATTCGTCCAATAATTTGGTGGCGGCCATCATATTAGTCAAAGAATCTGATGTCAAATCTCCCTTTCAGAACCAGTTGGGAGAAATACACTTTTGACCTGTCAGATTCTACCTCACCTATGTATCTGCCGTTAATCAAAAATTAACCTATCTAAACCGCCGTTGATCCTGCCGTACGAAATTCCTTGTGGTGGAGCCATTACAAAATGTAATGGTCGGCATCATTCCACGTTTAAAAAACCTGACACCGCGAAAACTTTTCTCACCCCACGTTGTAATCTACCCGGCCGCAATTCCCACCTCCCCGATTTTCTCTAATTATGATTGTCTTTCCGTTTTTTGACAGCAATTTTGACGGCAATTATGATTGCCTTCCGTTTTTTACGGCAATTTTGTATTAACCGTTTTAGTGTTACATGACCGTAACGCTAACAAAAATTTCTTTTCTCACCCCACGCCACCCACCGTACCCTCCTCCATTGGGTTGATTTTGTACCTTTCCAAATTCGCCCGGTGCCACGCTAGGAGAGGTTTCCTCCGTTTGGAAATAATTCAAACGTAACGTGTTGTCACGCTGGGAGAGATTTGCCATTCCGTAATTTGCTTCCGTGATCACCGCTTCCCAAATTCACACCATTTTCCTTCTCTCCCTCCATCGCACTACATCCTTTTTCTTCTCATCTTATTCTCCCGAACCGGATCGATCGACCTCCTGCTCCTTTACCCAATCCATCGGAATGTCTGGCCGGAGGAGGGCTGCCCCGCGCCGCCGGAAGAGAGGGTCGTGCCGCTCCGTCGCGCCACCCTGCGCCGACGCTCGTGCACCGAGCTGGTCGCGAGGAGAGGAGATTGTCTGCTCATCGGCAGGTTCGACTTGTGTGCTGCCGGCGATCCGCAGGTTTTCAGGAGCGTGGAAGGTTTAATCCAGTGAGGTGAGATTTGAACATGCTTCCATATTTTGATATATTTGGTTCAAGATATTTGGCTGCTGAGTTGCCGTGTTGCTGGAGCTGTGGAATTAGACTTTTGGTCATTTCCTCTAACCCATGTTATACGCTTTCAAATATCTAACATCATGTTCTTATAGATACTCTGTGGTTTGCGGTGACGTTGTTGTATCAACATTCATCATATCGCTGTTCCTTCTAATTGACAGGGCGGGAAGCACAACGGAGAGTTGCCAAATCTTGGAGGTATATGCTTAGATATATTCTCTTGTTTGATCACCTTGGTAGTTAATATTTATTCAAGCTCCCTTTTGTCAATCAAAAAATGTGCAACCATTTGCTTTTGATTCGGGTACAGATCAGTGAAAGTGGTAGCATGCTTATAATTTTTATTTACTATATTATGGCTTAATAAGGAATTTAATATATCAAAATTTTAGAGTGCGTGAGATTCATCTTGCTCCAGGTAACATTTTTCTTTGAATTGTATCCATTTTCCTGTATTGAAATGATGATGCTAACTTGACAAGAGAATGGACAGTCCCAACCCAGCAGATTCATTTTTCTTGCCTAGGACAAGATAATGGACTTCTTTTCATTTTCTTTTATTTTTCCTGCATCTGGCCACAAATCAAGGTTCCAAATTGGCATGGCACTGGATTTTGCAACTAATTGATGTCCTACGCCCTGAGGCAGCGAGCTCGTTTTCTTGTGATTTTCGTATCAATTTTCACATGTGTTGTACAGATGCCTTCGGTTCATCTGTTGAGCGGTGCATTTGCGGTTATTACTTATTAGTATGTTTCAGAGGCATCTTAAATTGATAAAGACACTGAGATGTAACATACTTAGCCAGGATAATGATCAAAAGTCTGCGTTACCACTCTTGTGGTGTCCGTTTGAACGATTTAGTACACTGTCTGCTGATGCTATTCCTGAAATCCATGACTTGTGGCACAACTTTCTCAGAGCTTCTGTCCTAGATTACCGGCAAATCAGCCAGGCACCTGCAAGATTATCCCTGCACATTCTTGTTTATGTTTATGTTCAGTTGTACAGCTGTTTGCTCATATTTGTTTATAACCATCCCTGTAGAAAGAACTAACGAAATGTATGACTAAAGATCCAAAAGCAGCTGCCAAGTTTATCGGTGTTGCTGAATTGGTGAAATATTCAGTCAAGAGCATGGCACAGGATGACACTGATGGGGCCCTACATATCATTAAGAGTCATGAAGAAATGGTAAAAGTGTTCTTTTTTATTGAGTGGGCGATATCTTTTACCATTAAGCATTCTTTCTGTTTTCACTATTTTGTCAATTTTGGAGTTCAATTTGCTTTTCTTACAAGTAGTACTGGATGAGGTTCTCGTTCTAGGAGATCGGTTGTGGACGAGTGCAATGTGAATCCTTGACCTAGAGGAACCTGAAATTTAGAACATTGGACAGATAGATTGCTACATTCACTGGCCTCACTCGAAGTACTGATAGATTGAGAATCCTTCAATAAAAAGTCAAGTTCATAATTCACTTAGATAGGACATTACTGTAACTATTGTATATCACTTTCATCGATGTTGATTCTTTACATACATTTTTTTTTTGCCTCTTTTAGTAAGGGCACATACATGTTTTATTGGATCTTTTTTTTTTGTTCTTAGCTGTAATGGATTGATGTTCTCTAAACCTATTGACAGAAAAGTGGACAATTAGTGCTCGCATTTTTTATTGGCCATGAGACTTATAGAATGCTTTAGTAAGGGCATATACACATAGGGCTTCACTGTTTCTATGCTCCTGTATGTTACATTGACTAAATCCCTTAAAATGCACTCATCGGTTCTGCAATGATACTCACCTCTCTGATAGAAACTTGAAATAGTTTTGGAAATATTAATATGGTAGCAATAATGATATTCACCTCTCAGATGTGTATATTTTAAGGAGAGTGCCTGGACTAGCTTTATGCAGGGTGACGCTTCTACAAATTCCTTTCTTCTGTTTTCAAAGTTAGAAGCTCATAATTGATCGAGAAGGTTCAAGCTTCCAATGCCGCTTTTGCAGTGAACATGAACTTGCTGCTATTGGTGATATGTATGCAGCTTCAACAAGTATCACACCGGTTCTTTACCTAAAAAATAATGTCTTCATTGCTACTTCAGGAGCTGCAGACAAGTAAGCCGTTCTCTAGTCTTTTCATTCTGCATTGTAATTATTTTCAGTGGTAATAGATATTTCTGACTACAGTGGCAAGCAAACCATGCCGTTTTTTCAATTTAACTCCATGTATAAAACTGGAATTTCGATTCATATTGTAAAGGTCTTGCCAAGTGATGCATTTTTTTTTTATTACGTGCGTGGCGCACGTGCATTGGTATCTAAACCAAAAGTTGGTATTTCACCATGTCGTTTTCTTAAATCAATTTCACAAGCTTGTTATCGGAAATACCGTGTTCTAGGAAAAATACCTGTGTTGTCCACGAGTTGGCAAGTATAAATTCTCCGAAGCTAGGTATTTCTGATTTTACCTTGTCATATAACTTGTTTGTTATTCTTAATAAGGAGTGCCCTCAAGATTGTTTTCCTGCCTCACAACTCTTAAGGCACTGCTACTTACTGAAAAGATTATACATTATTTTTTAGTTCTGATGGCCATTGCCCATTTCAATAACTTGATGGTGAGGATCCGAAATGGATATATTAGAAGAACATAGTGGTGTACTGATTTTCATTTTTCTTATGAAACAGGAAGATATTGCCAGCAATGTTAGACTCTTGCCTGCAATTATTATCACTTTATTGATATTAACTCTTGGCATTTTTACTTTCTACATCTCAAAAAATACAAGGTTGATGCCATATTAGTTTCGGAGAGTCTGTTTATCTCACTAAAGCCAGGCAATTCTCTTACTTTTTCCGGAAACAAACTTATTTACATGAACTTCAAATATTGTCCAGACAAATTATCCGTTGACGAAGACTTTTTTTATGGATTGCAGCTTCCTTTCATTGCTACAGACCTGTTTGGGGTATTTTGCTTTTTTAAAAAATTAGTCTCTTAAATTTTTGAAAGGCAAGCTGCTGCACAATTCTGTTGGACACCGTACTTGCCTCTCAGCCTCTGTGATACCTCTGGACAGCACCAAGTTATCTAGGTGATGGTCTGGTGTTGTTAAGAGGCAACCCAAAGAACTCAAGTTTTTTGGTTTACAGAGTTAATAGAATTTGGCTTCGAGCTTATGGTCATATGAGAAAGTTAATATTCAGGCTAGATTACTTCATTAATTTAATTAGATTTTAACTAGGGCTTAGGTAGAGGTGATCTCAATTGGAAACAATGAAGCGGGCAATTAAGGAGGAACAATCTCCTTGGAGGAAAGGTCTATCATGTTTTAGATATTTATTTATATTGTGTGGATACACTAATTTCATCTTTGTTAACTGTTAATTAATTAACATATGATTTCATTAATTCATCACACATTTTCAAATGATTTTTCAGTGCAGATCATCCTTGTAGAGTTTCTGTTTTCGAAGAATTACTGCGAGAAGGAAGTAAGGAACCAAATAACATGGAGCATATGGATGTAAATAATTTTAATAACTCTACACTTTGATGGCCATGCTATTACTAACAAATAATATCCTCTTTCTTGATTGAAATATGAAGGTAGTTGATTCTCGAATTTTTCATGTATTATTAACTTAATTGAATAGGCTATATTATCTGGTGATTCTTTTCTCTCGTTACAACGCATGGGCATTCATCTTTTTCAATAAAACAAATAGCACATCGATCACGTATTTACGCAGCTAGGTATATTCTATTTTTTTCATGATTTGCTACTTTAAATTTTCATGATTCCTTTGATTCGATAAACCTACATTGCATTTTTTACATATAGTAAATTTATTATGTGAGTGAGAAAGCCATGTGTAGTATCATAATTCTACTGTGTCCTTTCCCTTCCTCTTTATCTTTCCTTTAAGATGCATTGAAATTCCAATTTACGTTACAAAAGACCTGCCAAGTGGTGCATTTTTCTTGAACACGTGCGTGGCGCACGTGTATTGGTACTAGTATTAGTCAAAGAATCTGATGTCAAATCTCCCTTTCATTTTCCGCCGGTACCCATATGACGTACGCTCGGTGGCCATCACACCCTGGGACAATTGCTTCTTCTTCTTTTTTTTAGCACATCTGGGACAATTAAGTGTTTGTGCCATTCAACCACAGGCGACGTGTCAAACCTCTCTAACTTTGTTAGTAGCTAGGGTGATCAACTCGTAGATCGGAGGATCAATGTTGAAGTGTGGACAACCCGTCGGAGATGCTTGGACTCGGACGTCCAAATGGGGAATTTCTGTCCCCGTTGAAACACGGTGAAACGACGTCTGCAACTCTGGTGATAGTCTTTAGCTGAAATTGCCCTTACCTACACTGTGTATTAAGAAAAACTGCTCTCAATTTGACATGTGACTTTTGGTGTAAGTTGTTACTCTCTTGTGTCACGGTTAATGCAAACTATCTCTACAACTCTGAGTCTCACAATATGAGACATTGTTTGGCACATGTTCTCCGAATCTGTTTAAGTACTGAAGTTGTTGCAGAATTACAGAGTTTGGCAGCTGAAAGATAAGCTGTCTCTACCGAACAAGCAAGACTCTCATAGCACCAACCCTCTCCAATAGGGTGGTGCTCCAAAATCTGAGAATACAGAGCACCAACCCTCTCCAACATATATTTTAAAAGCAGATGGCGCTCTAAAATTTTTAGAGCATGTTGTAAAAATCTCTCCCCGTGCTGCAAATATGCAGCACCAAGTGCTGTGCTGTATCCTCGTGCTGCAAAACTCCCGCCGCCTGCGCCCACGCCGGCCCGCCGCACTCGTCGCCGGAGAAGACGACTCCAGCCGCCAGCACGCGTCCCTTTGGCCCCTCTACCCCTTCCCTGCTCGACGCCCCCATCCCGAAGGCCTCGGCGCTGTGCTCCATGCCTCCGTCGCCGTCAATTTCTCCCTTCCCGGTGAACGATTCTCCAATTAATCGTGCCCAGAGATTTTCCTCCCTCGTGCGCACCTCTCTGGCTTGCTCCTTCCTCAATGCCGCAGTTGAGCTTGCAGGAAACGTCGTCTTTCCCGCCGCCGTCCGCCTTGCGGACCAACCTCCAAGTCAAACTAGTATTTCCGGCCATCCTCCTCGACGACACGTACCAAGGTGAGCTTCGGCTCGCTGCATAGATGCTCATACTCTTGTGGCCGGAACGCCACTTCGCCATGGCCACCGCAACGCCACCCGCGCCGCGTCGTGCTTCCGCCTCTTGCCGCACCCACGCCGCGTTGTGACGCCGTCGTGCCGCGCCCACGCCGCGCTGTGACGCCGTCGTGCCGCGCGACGTGCGCCCGCATCGCGCTGCGCGCCCGATGCATCCTCCTCCACGAGCTTCACCGACGCGCCTCCCCTCCTCAACACCAGCGAGAGCTCCTCCGCGGTGGCTGAGCTCGGGGTGTTCGACGAAATGCCTCAAAGCACTGTGGACCCTTGAAGCAAATATACAACACCAGTTTTATAGCAAACCCTTGAAGCACAGGACACGTGATCTTCAAAACTGAGCAAAAGTGGTGCTCTATAATTAGTTTTACAGCACCGCTTTTACAGCATCTGTTGGGGTTGCTCTCAGCTTGACCTTCCAACCATCCACCAAGCTACTGCACTTCCAAATTAAAGGACTATAATGTCTCCTTCGTGGATACTGAAATAAGGATTCAGGACCTACTACTGTTTAAGTTGCAGCAGCTGTTGCCACTGCACCTGATCTCAATTGCAGCATTGCCTACCTCATTGCAATCGTCAGTCAGTCGCAGCAACAAGACCAAATCTCTCATTTTTTTTAAAAAAAAAACTTAAGGGCAGTTTCGAATATCCCCCCTCCCCACTTGGCCTTGACCTCACAAAACCTTGCAACACAAATGAAAGCTTTTGACAAGGAAATGCTATTAGAATGATAGAATCCTTCCATATATGCTTGTGCCACAACATGCTTATGTGATTCGACTTGCATCTACTGTATTCTAGGTGAAGACTGAGAGGGGTGGAAATATACAACATCTGGCTCGCTTTACAACCTCACATATATCGAAGCATATATGTCACACAATGATATACATGAAAAGCAATATTCATTCTGCTTATACCATGGAGATACAACATTGTAAATTCGTGTAGGCCGATATTTATAGGATTATTCAGTGTGTATGCTACATCATAGTCATGCACCTGACTGTCACCATGCAATGCTCACATGGACCCATTTCTCTTCTTTGCACAGAGACGCCGGTGGTACTCGCCGAGAGCCCAAATGGGGAACAAGTTGCGGTAGTTTGGATAATTGAAGAAAAGGGAGCAGTTGAAGCATCCAACATGTTCCTATCATTATAATGCAAGCAAAGTAAGAAATTCGATGGACCCTAGACAGTCAAAACTAATATAAATAATTCTGAAGCAGCTATATCAGACTTCATAACCCCTACAAAATGCATGTGTGATTACGCATCAGATAAAGCATGAAGTAATAGTTAAACATGATAACTCTCTTGAATATCGTGTTTCTGCGATGTATATGATTAATTTAATAAGTCGTTGTTTCATATGCCAAAGCAGTCCTCACTGCTATGTTATCTATTTCAGATGTGTAGGGATGGTTTTTTTCGATCATGAAAACTTAATTTCACCAAGCACTTACATATTCTAAATCACCAATATATAATTGACCGCATGTTCATATATTTGTGGAGAAAATGGCTGTTTCATTCCATGAATAATTAACACGTCATATACTAGGATTTTTCTGTGGGCCTCAACACTAAGTTTACTTGTCGAAGTTTTGCTATCAAAATACATAAAATGAAAGCCTACTTGTTGGGGAAACTCTCCTGTCTCCAACTGCATATTGATCAATTCTTTTGCAGCACGATGTAGTGGTGTTGGGTCTCTCTCAAACTGGTATTGAAATACAGGTGTGTGAATAGATGATAAACTGCATACTCTTGTCAAAATTGAAATAAAGAACGAAACAAAATATACCTGTCCAGCATAAATTAAAGCCAGCATTGCCCAAGCAGTATTCACTGCGTGAGCACGGCCACCTTCTAAGTTTACATAAGCCTATATAGAATTACAAAGATCGAAAAAAAAGAGAAGTTAAAAGATCGTAAATGCAAAGACTTGACACACTATAAAATAGTTCACAAAATTTGGACTTAAGGTGTTGTTGCATTAACTATTGCAAACAAATACAGTAAGTGCAATTAACGAACAATGACGTATACCCATGCTAACTAAGCTAGATTCACCATAACGTATATACATCCCAATTTGTCTGTAATATTGTCAACGAGATCAGCAAACATAAATTGTGTGTCCTTATCACCACTTGCCAGGCAAAGCATTACCTGAGTTTCATTAGAGACATGGCTTTCTCCCCATCCACCAGTACCGAGCTGCTTTGATAATATAAAGTGACATGCTTTCCTGATTGAAGAACTGTTCTCGTATGTTCTTCCAGCAGCAACTAAACCCTTTACCGAAAAGAAGGCGCCATACGTAAAACACACGCCCCAAGTGCCTAACCTGCCAAACAGCTTATTGTGTTATCAATTGAAGAAACAGAAATTCTCTAAGGTAAATCAGAAAATGATGTGACAGAGCAAACCATGAACCATCTTCTTCTTGTTTGTTCTCAATAAATGTAGCTGCATTTCTGACAGATTCTTCAATTTCCTTTGTACGGTAACCAGGGTATAATTCTTTGAACAGTATGAGAGCTTGAAGCACTGAAGAGGTGCATTCTGGATAACTGCCAATTTTATGGTACACCACCAATTTTATTAGTTGAAGTGAAAGCTTTTTTAAGCAGAACTTTTTCTACACATATCATTTACGTTACTTACGGATAATCGACAACCATGTTCGGAAAACTCTCACAAGGATTCAGAATCTAGTTGATTAACAGGAGAAAAATGTCAGTACAGTGGAACTGGAAACATAAAGATGTACTGAAATAAAATGCTGAATGTATCTGTGCAGGGTCATCTCGCAAATGGGACATAACAACATATACGAGAAGTATTTCCCTCAAAATACATATACGAGCAGTAGCCAGTTGAAAATTACCTCTATCCAAGACGAAGTTCGTTTGCACTCGTATGTAGAAAATGTACCATCTTTGTTCTACAACATAGAATGATTAGCAATTAACAAATGATCTTCCAAGGTAAGAACAATGGAAACACATCTAAAATTTCAAAGGGATGTGGCAATTTCCATGCATACAGAAACATAACTAATACGAATCATCATGTTCCGGCCATACACAAAAGAAGTCAGTGGAAGTGTTCTATACAATTTTTGGTGGACCAATAAGAATGAATATATGAAACTGCAATATCATGTCTGTGATTTAATCTCGAAAATTTGTACCACAAAAGAGAGAAGGCAATCAACAGCATCATGCAGCCTTTCACTTTCTATTGGGTCCCCAGCAAGGTTGCTCGAAATCTTTGACAGCAACAGTACAGCCTGGAAAAAAAGTTTGTAAGTTCTTCTAGAAAGCATGGGAATTAACACATTACGATGAGAGCTTTATTAAGTATGTTTACACACTCTACATTCACTAGTTAAGATTAGGTCATGTGGTACTTAGTTTTTTTTTTCTTTTTCTTTTTGAGGGGACATGTGGTACTTAGTAGCCGATGATTTTTTTTTTCTCGAACACGCATGAGAATTGTGCGACTTTGTATTAAGAAGGAGCAAAATGAGTATAAAAGGACACGGCCAACACAAACACAACCCACTCCCTAGAGGCTAGCATGTTTCAACGATTACATTTGCGCCACGGACCAAAAAGACTCCCGCAACTCCTACAACCGACCATCCTCAAGGCAAGACCCTGCCAAGGCCTTTTGCACCCGCCAACATCCATAAATACGCTTCGGTCCAAACTTGCCCCACCACAGAGGCTGCCAACAGGGACACGCCGTTGAAGACACAATCATTCCTATGCTTCCATAGCAACCAAGAAGTGAGGATGACAATTGAGTTGAAGACTGCGATGTTGCTTTTGCACCCTCTGCGCCGCCTTCCTCCACCAAGGCCAGAACTTGCCTCATGACCTCGTAGGGGAGACCACTGAAGCCCTAGTCTCCACGTGCCACGACGCACCCCACCAGAAGGTGGTTGATGGTCTCATCTGCCTGGTCACATAGGGGACAATGCTCCGGGTGTGATAAGCTCCTCCTCTCCAGCTTATCCGCCGTCCAACAACGGTTGTGGAGAGGAAGGCAAAGGAAGAACTTGGAGCATTGCGAGGCCTAGGATTTCCAAAGGTGCTGGAAGGGCTCGAAGGGATTGCTCCCAGCGAAGAACGCCTTGTACGCAGATTTGGTGAAGACCCCCGAAGCCTCATGGCGCCAGATATGCCTATTCGCCCCTTCATGATGCTGGACTTCTGACACCAAGTCAAGGAGCTGGAGAAACTCAGCCATGGCTTGGATAGAAGCTCCTCTCCCGCGAACGTCCTCAAACCAAGAGTTATCGTGGAGGGCCTCGGCCACCGAACGTCTCTTCACCGCTCGCCTCTTCACCGCTCGCTTGGACATGAGGGCGAGCAACGGCGGGGCTACGTCTGCCACTGGGCGCCCGTGAAGCCACCGATCCGACCATAAGAAGGTGTTGTGCCCATCCCCCACCTCCGTGACCAAAGAGATAGAGAAGAGCGCTCGCAAGTTGGAGTTGAGCTGGAGGTGAACATAGCCCAAGGTCGATCCGGCTACGTCTTGCATAGCCATAGTAACGCATGCGCAAAGCCCAACCGAGCATCTCAAGGTCATACAGACACAGACACCCCCCCCCCCCCCCCCCCCCCCCCCCCCCCCCCCCAAACTCGAGCGGGCGAGTCAACCTTGGCCAAGCCAGAAAGCAGTGCCCGCCGTTGACCTCCTTGCGACCGTTCCATAGGATCGCCCGTCTCAACTTGTCGATAGCCTTGATGATCCACTTGGGACATCCAGGGCAAGAGGTAGTATATCGGTATGGCCATGAGAACCGCATGCAGAGGATGCGCCGCCCAGCTAGGTGAAGAAGCCTCCCCTTCCAGCCGGGTAGCTTGTCGGCGATCTTGTCGATAATCGGTTGGAGCACCTCCTAAGCTGTGTGACCGCAAGCGGGAGTCCGAGGTATGTGCATGGAAACTCTTCTACGATGCATGGGATGGCGGCACAAACTTGCCCCACGTCCTCAGGGTCGCACTGGATGGGAGTAACGGAGGACTTCTGAATATTGGTGTGCAGCCCAGATATGCCCCTGGACAAGATCTCCTTGACCATCTCCAGATCGCCCTCCACGGGTTGTAGGAATAGGACCGCATCATCCGCATAAAGAGACATCCGGTATGGAAGTGGACGAGAGGCAAGAGGCTGAAGGAAGCCTTCAATCACCGCGTTAGCCACAACCGCGCTCAGGATGTCCATCACCAGGACACTAGCCCCAACGATGGTCAATGATGCTTCCGGGCTTGCTGTTGAGCAAGATCCGAGTGGAGACTGAGGACCATAGCCCGCACAGCAAGTCCCTCCAGCGAGGTCCGAACCCCACGTGTCGCATGACCTCGATGAGGAAGCTCCAGGAGACCGAGTCAAACGTCTTGGTGATGTCTAGCTTGAACACCACTCTTGCCTCCTTTTGGCTGCGTAGGAATTTGGCTGTCTGCTGGACGAGCAAGAAGTTGTTGTGGATGACGAAGGCACTTTAGTTCGGCGCTACCAGCTCCGAAAGCTGTGGTGCCAGCCTGTTCGCGATCACCTTAGCGATCAGCTTCGCGAAGCTATGGATCAAGCTGATTGGTCGGAAATCCTTCACCTGGACTGCATCCTTCTTCTTAAGCAAAAGGGTGAGGTACGCCTAGTTGAGGAGGCCCAATTTACGAGTGTCACCCTGATGGACAGCCCGTATAGCCTCCATCACGTCCGCCTTTATGGTCATCCAACAGGAAAGGTAGAAACGACCAGTGAATCCATCCAGACCAGGTGCCTTATTCTTTGGCGTATCCTTGATGGTGACCCAGACCTTGTCCCAGCGCAGAAAGATCGCGCGACGACTGGTAGAAGGCGGGGAGATCAAAGGTCTCAGTAGCCCATGACTTGTTTTACATGTCTGCGCTAAGGCAACAGAAAAACTAAAAACGAATGTAGTAACCTTAAGTGCTTCTCCTGTAGTGTCAGATACAGCCCATCCGTTGTCTGCAGACGAAAGAGTCCATGAACCCTTCGATCTATGGCGATGCCAGTAAACTTGGTCTCCCGGATGATTCCTCAGAACCTTCAAGTAAGAACATGAACGTTTACTACGTTATTGTCCCCATGGGTCAGTTTATATAGACGATTTTGAAGGTAAAGAAAAAGACCTGTGAATGTTTCATGAACTCATAGGCTCTCTGAATAGTTGAATCATACTTATGGTCAAGATCTGTGGCACAATATGCTTGAATTATGAATGCTGTCTCCCAGCTCTGACATCCATCATATACCTATCATGATAACACATAAAATATGGTTAAAACATAGTTATATCCTACAATGAGGAAACCTTCTTGGTGCGCATTCAATATGCCCAACATATTTATCATCATACAATCAAACTTCTGCTGTGATTTTAAGGACTCCTTATCAAATGCTCTAATGCCTACTAAGTGATAGCTGTGCACGTAAGGACAGTGACAGCCTATCTTTACCATCCTGTGCAATTCGAAGGGCAACCATTAAGCTTTGAGTCCTAGATCTGCATGCCTCATAAATGTGCAATGAACAACATTGGAAGTAAGTTACCATTACTTAGTTCTTCTGAAAAGTTGCAGCTATGACAACCGTAAACAGCTTAAGGGAAAGATTCCAAGCTTAACATATATGATTATAAACCAATGGACTAGCAATAGTACCCCTTCATGCCAATGTCACATAAATGCTAGCAAGTACAAGAAGCGTGAATGAAAAATAGAAATTTATACCTGTGCCTTCATGCCATCTTCTGAAATCCACAAGAAATCAGGTATCCTTGCAAGGTGACACTTGAATGCATCTGAATTTGGATCTTCTGCCCAGCAGCAGACCATGTTTAGAGCCTGAATAGCAAAGTAACCAATATTAGCAGGCAATCAGGCATCAAGCACCAGTCCACCATGCAAATGGTAAATGAAAAGAACCATCACAACAGAGCATCTATTAGATCATGAGCACAAGAATCAATAATAACACCACCATCATAGAACAGCAGCATATCCAGGTATGTTCTGGTAATGAGAGATCCACTTTTTTCGGATACTTACCTTATTCACAGAGCATATGCAGATGTACTGTGTATTTTCATCTTCATAATGGATATGCTCCATGAGGTTTCCCAGCGCTCTTTCTCTCAGCTTATTGACAGGCCAACTGCTCAACATTGGTTCCACGTACCTGTAGAGTGAAGTCCAAACAACATTTTGCAACCGTGTACGTGGACAAAGGAGATCCTCCTGAAAGGACAGAACATGAAGCTTAAGAACTTGTCATAAATAGCGCACTGTTGCAAGTGGCTTTTCAAAAATATTTCTTTATTTCTATTTTAGGGTGCTATTGTTAGTTGAGAGCATCTTTTAAGGATTCATAACAACAACGATCACACAAGAAATGCAAATATCTCTCTAACTAGGTTCCACAGCACAGCGCAGCACAACACAGCAACCGCATGCAGAGACTTAGTCTTACATTTTGATGATTTGCATGACAGATACCAGTAAAAGGAGATAAAATAAAATTCAAGACTATTTTGCTGGTTGTTTTGCAGAGCTGCTCTCTCCTTCCTGGAATGAGCGTAGTTAAACTGGCAAACTATCAGAAAGCACAGCCTACTTGCCCATCAGATCAAGACCATGAATAGTATCACTCCCAACTAATTTGCAGGCCTAATCGGTGAGATTTGTCCAGGCCAATAAATCTTTCCCTTTTGGGAGCTGATTTTCTAAACCGTTCATCTCAACCCATTGTGGGTCTATGAACTTACAAAGATACAGATGAACTGAAGTTCACAGTTAGGTTTCTTCATTAGTAGGCTCTTGAGAATTTTGTTCCTCAATGTTTTCACCACCAAAGGGCATGCATGTAGATAGTGACTGTTGGAACTGTCGAAGGTCCTACAGAGTGTGCGTGCGTGTGTTGTATGCTACTTCTTGTTAATGTAATGATACGCACTGCATGTTCGGGAAAAAAGAACTGTACAACCAGAAGGAATCTGACAGACCTTTGCACAAGCGTTACGAGCCTCACTCCAATCAATCTGTTCATATGGAGTGTCATAGATCTCCTCTCTTAGGGCCAATATAGTAGGTGTAACTGGTCCAACGAATTTCTTGCCGTAAAGATACGCCATTGGCAGATAAACCATGCGGGTTAAGCACCAGAATTTTCCTAAAAAAAGACAGATTAAATTTCACTGAATCCTCTTTCCAATGTATGTCCTGGAGTTGGAATGAAACCACTACACAAAAGATATACCTGGATGAAATGGAAGAAATTGAGGAACGAGCCACAGTTCAGGGAAAATTGGATTATTTCCCGACCAATCATACACTCCAAGTATCTCCAATTGATACCAAAGAAAAAGTAATGTTAGCGACACAGATATAGAGGTAAAATATTATAGATGAGAATCATGGTATATTTTTCAGAAAAAAAATACCCAAGAAAACTCCAAATATCTAATACAAAATTAGCTATATGGACCATGAGGCGATACCGAAAGCCATATCTTTCCCCACTGGGGCACTAAGGTTGCACCACCCCGGGATAGAATCCAAGCACGTCCTTTAGCCAATGCACTGTTCTTGCATTTTGGATCCTCACCGAGGAGCCTAAGGGTGATGTAGTTCGAGCATGTGCCAAACATGCTGCTGGAACCTCTTATAAGCGTACCCCATCCACCATCTTCATTCTGCACATTATTTATTTGGGGAAAAACTACTCTTAGCTTAGGAGTTAGGACCTTATATGTGCAGACTATGCATTTGGAGCTGAATAAACCTGTTCGAAGCAGTCCAAAATTACAGAAAACGTATCGATAGAAAGACAAGATTGATTGGATAGTATCATGCAGCATTCTAATGGACATTCAACTACATGTATAGTTCAAGAGAAATATGCCTTGCCTGATGGTTGTAGATGTAGCGGCATATCTCATTCCGATGTTCCGGTGATATGACGGCGTTGATTGATTTAGTGACGTACAAAGCAAATATCTGGAAGTGAATGCACACACGTTTTATGCTTATCAGTATGCGGGGAATAACTGAGAACAATAGCCAGTTATTATATTAGAAAAAAAATGCACATGTGTTGTGTGCAGAAATTAAGGCGCACCAAGCCAGGCATGATGAACATGATCCCGCTGAAATCACCAGGCCAGTGCCCATCACTCGCTTGCAGAGAAGAGAACCGATCTAGAGCTCGCCTCAATGAGTTGAGAGCAATTTCTTCAGTGATGTGCTCATCTTCCTGAAGCCTGATACGCGGCACATCATGTTGATGCCTGTTTTGCTTCTCACACTGCAACAAATTCAAGAAAAATCATGATCGAGATTCTGATAGATCACCTACATTTGCCCCAAAAGAAAAGGTACACTTGCGTACAAGAAATACTGTACAAAATGTGTTTAAAAAGGTGCCAAATAAAAAATTCCTTATTTGACAACTTAATCATCAGAAAAATTAAAGCGCAGAAATCGATTAGTCCTTTTAAAAGATCAGAAATCGATGAGCACTAGCTTCAGGGAATGCTTCTGCAATCGCGAGGGACAACCAGAGGAGTAAGCAGGGCAAAAGATGAAAACCTCAAGCGTTCCCTTCCACGCCGGGCACTAACGGTCTGTTCCCCTCCTGACCCAGCTGGCCAACGCAGCCGCTTCGGATCACGCTGCGATCTCCGCTGCTTTCGCAAGGCTCGCGGGCAGGCCTTCAGCCCTTCACCCCGGCTGCGCCCCGCCGCCACTTTCGCCGGCGATGCATCCTCCACCGCCGGGAGACTCGCCGCCCGATGCCAACCTCTCGCTCGCTCTCCGCGGGACTACTACCCGTCAGCCCATCGACAGGCCCAGCAGGCTGGCCTTTTTTTTTTTGACACCCAGCAGGCTGGCCTTGGAGTGCTGGGTGACTGGGCCGAGCATATCTTGTGTGCTATAGAGGGGTGTGGCAATATACACTAATCTGTTGAGTTGTGCTAAAAAAAACAAAAAAAAAAAAAAGCCTAATCTGTTGAGTGTCTTGTACAGTTGTACCCTTGTGTGGAGTCGTATTTCTCGGACACTATTTGCGTCGTCTCGCAGAGCACACCATCGAGATAGACGAAAGGACGATGCACCATGGACGCAAGCTTGTCTCTACATGTGCCATGCGGAGTTCCTGGAAACTGTACATGCAACGGCCAGAAGCTACAGCCAACACATGCACGTATGCATGCATGTATATTGGCCGTCCGATAAAAAAATATATTTATTGGAAACCACACATTTGATGGAATCGTGAATTTTTTTAAAAAAATATATTTAGAAGTTTTAAAAATTATGAAAGTTGGCATATGTGGTGGGAAACATGCACACAAAATTTGCGCCGAGACCCGGCCTCCTCTCCTCTGTGTAGCTAGTTTGGTAATGTTTTCAGGAATTTGTGTACGCGTATGTAAGAACACGGATTGACCTCGGCTTGATCGATCAGCTGACACAGCTATTCAACGATCGATATTGCCGGCCCTGTGGCCCGTACGTGTGTTTATTACGTAGCGCGTACCTGCATGCGCATGAGGAGGTCGGCAGACTCCCTCCGCTCGAAGCGGTGCTCGGTAAACTCGCGGCGCACCCTCTCCACGTCGGCGCGCTCCTCCGGCGTGCCGAGGTCGGGGTCGAACTCCCACACGGCGCGCCCGAGGAAGCCGTTCGTCGACCGCAGCCACGGGCCGCCGCCCTCCGCCACCTTCAGCCGCCACATGCTCCCGACTTCCAATTAGCTGCTACTGCTAGCTACTTGTGCAGTGCAAACGCCGGAAGGCAGGAGGAGGGATGTGGAGGAATCGTTTGTATGTGTGCTTCTGATCCTGCCCAGAATTTAATAGAGGGGATAGCTATGGTGCCAAACGGTGCCGCGTAGTAGCATGTTCTGCACTGTGTGCGGCCGCTTGAGAGATTTAATGCGTTCGTTGTTCATGCCCGGCCGGTCCAATCAATGCTGATCCGCTCGGACTCAAAAGCATTGTACTACCATCATGCTGCGTAGGACCATACAGGAGACTCTCAGTATGACAAGTAAACTTCCCTATCAAATCAGTTAGGAGCTGGCAGTTGTGCTCAGCAAGTCGTTCGAGTTACTAATTACCTCCCATGTTCTGTACCTATCATGTCCTGCACTGCGTAACTGTATACTCCTAAGTGCATGTCCATTTTGTATTTAGAGGGTGTTCGTTTCTCTAGGCCTAAGCCTTCTAGAATCTTGTCATTTAAAGGTATTAAATAAAATTTAATTAAAAAACTAACTGCAGAACCTTGTACTAATTCACGAGACGAATTTAATGAGAGTAATTAAGCCATGATTAGACGATGGTTACTGTAGTATCGCTGTAGCGATGCATAGATTAATTAAGCACATTAATTCGTCTCGTAAATTAACGTATATATGTAAAAAAGTTTTTATTAGACTTATTTAAAACACTTAATATCAAGATTTGTTTTGATGTGACCTTTAAATCTACGAAACGAACACCCTCGTTACGCCTGCAGTACCAAATTTTGCTAGTATCACGTGTGGATGGACAACACACGCAAGCAGCTTAGGTTGGGCCGAGTTAAATATTGGGAACCTAGTGAGGGTTGATTGTTCGAGATACGAGGGGCAAGTATAACTGACGGCAGCATGGAGAGTGCTGCGTAGATGCTCGTCAGTTGTTGCGGCTGAAGCGGAATCATGCTTGGAGGGATCTATACGTCTGACCGCGAAGTGCGTACGAGAACCTGCAGAGGTAGAATTATCAGACTGCTAAACACTCATTGATGGTCTGCTGGCTGGAACAACTTGGAGATCGAGCAAGGAAGGAATTCTGAAGGACATTGATGCGGCCGGTGCTCTGCTCCCAAATATCCGTGTTAATTAGCACAGCAAGCTGCTTGCAAGACAGGAGTGGGTAGTTAAGAGATTTGATTTTCCTTTGTCAGTTAAACTTTTTTTTTTGAAGTGTGAGTTAAACTTTTGCTATAGTAGAGTTGGAGGCGTCAGGCTGCTTCCCTCCCCCCCCCCCCCCCCCCCCCCCCCCCCCCCCCCCCAGTGAGAGTGTGAGACTAGTGCCACTACAACGCCGAACGAAAAATTTCTGACGCACAGTGAAAAAAGCTCTGCTGAAATCTAGGCCCATGCCCACACTCGCTTACGGATCCGGAAGAGAGCTTATCGGCCAGAGCGCGCCTCCAGAAATTCAATGCGATTTCTTCAGCGATATTCTCATCGTCATCTTAACCTATTTTAAAACATACTCCCTCCATATCATTTTACTTGACGTTTTAGGAGGGGGCACACAAATTAAGAAAAAGGCTGGTCCCAATGAATAGTATGGCAGATGCTTGTCGGTAGGGATCCTGTCCTCCATACCTCCGCCCCTCCATCCCCTTCCCCTCTCCGGCCCCAAAATCCAAAATCGATGAAATCTCTGCCGAATCGACTCGTCGGAGCCGATGGCGACGAGCAGCAGGATCCCCCGCAGGCGACCCTGCTCCTTCCCCTGGCCTCCTTCTCGGCGCCGCGGCGGCGGCGGCCTCCTTCCCCAACCTTCCTCTCCGCGTTGCGGCGATGGCAACCTGCTTCCCCGACCTCGCGGCAACTTCAGCCTCCTTCCCCGACCAATCTCTCGGAGTCACGGTGATGGTGGCTTGCTTCCCCAGCCGCGATGACGGAGAAGACTGGAGCATGTCGGGATGGGAGGAAACTGGAGAGGGGGAGGAGCATGTGGAATCTTGGGCGAGCAGACCCGTCGTGGCGCGCGGCGACGGCCTGCCCCGAGTTCCGTGGGCCGAGCACCTGCCCCAAGCTCGCAAAGGCTGGGCGACATCTACACCGAGGAGGAGAGTGAGGTGCTGCTCGAGCTGCGCGTCGCTGCTGCTTCCGGGAGCCCACCACCAGCACTCGCTCTCGCAGGACACCGAGCTCACCGCCGACCAGCCGCCGGCGCTCCGTGGCGAGGCCTCGTCGCGCCGTCCGCACGACCTCTTCGTCGCCACGTGCACGGTGGCAGAGGAGACTCTGGCGAGTAGGAGATTGGGAGTGGGAGTAGTGCCGTTCGGGTGGGGAGGGGATAGGGAAGAGAATACGGCAGAGAAGATCTCATATCGGTAGATTAAAGAGGAGTACGATGCCTCAGGAACCTAGGACGTCAAGTAATTTGGCAAAAATCAGTGTGGCCAGGACGTCATGTATTGTGAGAAGGAGGTAGTATGTTAGATTATGGACTAAAGTTTAGCTGAGTCTATTTAGATCCAAACGGGTGGACTAAAGTGAGAGCTAAACTTTAGTTCGTAGGGCAACTACCCAAAAGTTCACTAGTCAGCCAAACCCAACTTTTATAGATCAAAGTTAAGATAAAAGATGTCTAAAGCCCAAATTATGCTTACTTTTTTCACTTTTATAGTTGGTTCCTAAGAAGCATAAAGGCAAAAGTGACTTTTCTAACTGCTAGTTGGTAAACTTCAGCTCTAGATCCAAATGGATCGTGGATTAAACTTTTGCCACCTAAACTTTAGTCAACTAAATTTTAGACTTAGAAGATCTAAACATAGCGTTAGTTTAACCGAGAACAAAATTCATTGTTACTTGTTTTGACACTAGTCTTCACGTCATACTACATGTGTACGTCGACTGTCCCTATCTTGTTTTCCACATTGCAGATAAAAAAAATTCACGCAGCTCATGTTTCCTCCGCGTCCTCAAATTACATCAAAGAAAAGAGCCGCACGTAGAAGCAAGAAGATCTAATGGCGCGCTCACTGCTTATATCGTGTCCTTATTCGGTGCTCATTAATTATTTGTTTGTCGAATCACCTAACATTATTCGGTGCTCTGTGACGGTTTACTAAGTACTCCACCATGCACGATCATGGTGCATGCTCGGTGGCCAGCAAGGAGATTAATTAATATACGTTGCAAGCTGCATGCCCTGTGACGGTTTAATTACACAGCGTGAGAAGATTAAGGAGTACTCCGTGTCTGCGTACCTGCATTCGCATGAGGAGGTCGGCAGACTCCCGCCTCTCGAAGCGGCGGTCCGTGAACTCTCGGCGCGCCCTCTCCACGGCGGCGCGCTCCTCCGGCGTGCCCAGGTCGGGGTCGAACTCCCACACCGCGCGCCCGACAAAGCCGTTCGTCGACCGCAGCCACGGGCCGCCGCCCTCCGCCACCTTCAGACGCCACATGCTAGCTGCTTCCAACTTGTAATTAAGGTGTAGTACTAATTAGGCGTTTGTAGGACGAGACGAGAGCAACGGATGAGTGTGGCGCGCGTCGTGATCTGTTTATCAGTATGGTTTAGCATATATATCCCCATGGGCCATGGCCACAGGGTTTTTAAAGGGGAAATTAAAGCGAGATAGAGACATGGCGAACAACGGCAACGTAAGTGTCAAAGAATTCTGATAGATCATGTCAAAATAATTTGGTGGCCATCATATCCGTCAAATAATTTGGTGGCCAACATATCTGTCAAATAATTTGGTGCCCATCATATTCGTCAAAGAAGTAGGGCAATTGCTTGCGCCATGCAACCACAGGCAACGTGTTAAACCTCCCTAACTGGAACAGGGTGATCAACTCATAGATCTCAGGATCATTTGAAGTGGAAAACCCGTCGGAGATGCTTGGACCCGGACGTCCAATTGTTGAAGCTGCATCAATGGAATCAGCCCTGGATTCACCTCAGAAACGAGACGGGGGACTAGTGAAATGAGCATAGAGAGAGAAGGGGACGCCAACGGGAGAGAGAGGGTTGGGGAAAATGAATTTCGAAATGAAAATTTTGGGAGGAGGCGAAACGGAATCCGTGGGGCTCACATTTTTCTCCAGCCCACGCGGTGGTCGACGGAAAAAGAAACGCGGTAGCTAGTGCGTCGCGCGAAAAGGGAAAGTGTCGGCACGAGCGCACGGACGCGACTTCGCGAGCGCGCTCAACAAAGGAATTCGGTGACTAACACCTCTCCATCAGGATAGTTTTTTTGGGTGGGTTAGATGCATCTAATCCTACGCTAACCCTTCCTGTTTGGATACTTTAGGGTTAGTTTGGCCTAATCTAACTCAATCTAACTCTAACCCATGGATCCAAACAGGGCCAAAGGAATTTCGGTGACTAACACTCTGTTCTTGCTGGTTCTCTGGGTGATGATATGGAAAAGGATAAACCGGATGATTTTTTATTTGGCACTGCTATCTCATGCTGCAACAGCTAGCCTCCATGCTCGTTGAACACTTGAGGCTCTAAGTGGTGGGTGCTTCTCATTAGTCGTAACACCCCGACTGGATTGGTGCTCGTAGATAGTTGATGTATTAAGTTAAGATAGCACATGATGCTTATCTCCTCTCCCATTGTACTTTGAGCATCCCTAATTTTTAGGCGGTGCAAAACACTGTAAAACTTTTTATTTACAACAATGAGTGATTCAGATGCTTGGATTCGGATGTCCAACGGGTAAACTATATATCAAACGCTTCTGATATCCGGCTGCAACATTCATAGCAACGTCTACAAGAAACAAAGTCTGAAATGTCAGAACTATTGTGATATTAGTGGGGTTTATCAGCTTACAAGTCGCCGGATCAGGGTTGAAGTGGAAGAAACCCATCATAGATGAGATGATTGGATTCAGATGTGTACCACGTAATGAAACAACATCTGTACCACGTGATGAAACAACATCTGTGTAATTAAAAAATAGTAACTCTTAATTAGTTTGAAATGTGATCGTCGGTGTAAACTTTGTTATATACTCTCTTGGGTCAGGTGAATGCAAACTATCTCTAAAACATTACTTACCGCTTCTTCTTCTTCTTTTTAAGTGTAGACAACTTGTTGCAAAAGAAACTTCTGCTTACTGTTGCTTCTACCTAGTTTATTCACAGAATCTGCTTACCAGTAAACTGTTGCTAAATCTCTGTATTTATCACAATATCCTAGAAATAACTTGTGCCAAATAGGACCATAGCCAACCTTACTCAGCTGGATCTTTACAATCATCCAATAAGCTACTGCATCTCTGCTCCTTCAAGCTTGAAAAAGCAGAAGAGAAGAGGTGTCCTCAGTTTGACCTACACCGGATCTCAACTGCAGCTTCTTACCTCATTGCAATCGTCAGTCAGTCGCAGCAACAATTTCTCACATAATACCTTGAGGGCAGTTTCGTAAATCGATATTTCTCCCCCCTTTGGCCTTGACATCACAAAACCTTATCTTTCCTCGCCGCGCCTCCGATCCGAGCTCTGGCAAGTCGCCCAACAACCCAAAACCACAGCTTTCCCATGGCCGGCGACGATCTCCCGCCGGCGGCGGCGTCGGCCGAGGCGGCTGCCGACGGGGACCTCGTCGAGATCCTGGAGGAGGAATCGGGCCGGCTGGACATCACCCGGTACGTTGACCACGTCCGCGACCTCTCCGCGGGCGCCATCGCCACGTTCGAGGGCACCACGCGGGACCACTTCGCGGGGCGGCGCGTCGTGGAGCTCCGGTACGAGGCGTACGCGGCCATGGCGCGGCGCCGGATGGCCGCCATCCTGCGGGAGGCCCGCGCCAAGCACGACCTGCGGCGGCTCGCCGTGGCGCACCGCCTGGGCACCGTGCCCGCGGGGGAGGCGAGCGTGTTCGTGGCGGCGTCCGCCACGCACCGCGCCGACGCTATGGAGGCGTGCCGGTACGTGATCGACGAGATCAAGGCGTCCGTGCCCATCTGGAAGAAGGAGGTGTACGAGGACGGCGAGGTCTGGAAGGAGAACAGCGAGTTCTTCGACCGCCACGCCGACGACCCCGCCGCCGACGCGGTGGCGGCGGCGGCGACGACGAAGAGGGGCGGATGCTGCGGCAACAAGGTGAGGGTCCAGGAGGCCTGAATCCTGATGGTAGCCGCCGGATCGCCGTCGCACGGCCTGAGATTTCAGACTTTCTGTGAATTTGTACTGCCGCCTTGACCTTTTGAGAGGTGGTTACGATAGATGAAAAGACAAGAAAGACAGCACAGGAAATTGCTTGTATTGTGATACTGGACATTCTGTGAAAGGATTACTCATGCAATAAGATCCTTCATATGTTGAATTCCGTTCATAGCCATAGCCCCAGAACCAAGCGAGCTTGCTGAACTTGTGCTGTCAAAAGTTTGGTCACTGGAATATCAAAATATTGAAAACACGAACCCTTTGGAAAAAAACGTACCACTTCGCGTCGTCTCCTCCAGACGACGGGAGGGGCGCCCCGACACCAGTCCCCCGCCGCCACCAAATCCGGGCAGCTCCGGCCGCCGCCGCAGCCGGCGAGCGCGGCGGCGGCGACCAGTGACGGGGCTCAACAAGGCTATCCGTTCACATTTTTTCCTTTCGCCGTTTTTCTCTTCCGTTTTCCCCGTTTCCTCCCCGTTGTTCTCAGAGCTGCTTGGGCGAATCCGACGTCGACATCCAGATCCGGCACCTTCGTGGCCGGATCTGCGGCCTCTATGGCCGGATCCGGCGGCGGCGGTGGTGGCCGTGCCGCACACCGTGGCGGCCGGTTGCTCTGCCCTCTCCCGCCCCCTCCCTCTCTTTGGACCTGAGGGTCATGAGAGCTGCCCCGCTTCGTCCTCCGGCTATGGCTGCTGCTTGCTCGCCGGATTCGGGCGTCCACGAACCCGGATTTGGACGTCCCCGGTTTTGGGGCCGGACGCCCTTGCTCGCGGCTTGGTGCCGTGGTGAGGGTTTGGCTGCGCACCGATGGCGGCGTGCGTGGCTGCCGGCGCTCTTGCTTGTGGCGTGGTGCCGTGGCAGGGGTGCGGCTGCGCATTGACGACGGTGTGCATGGCTGCCGGGCGCCCTTGCTTGCGGCGCGGTGCCGTGGCGAGGGCGTGGCGGCGCGTCGGCGACATGGCGTGTGTGGCCACAACTTGGCCCGCATCATGGAGAAGCTGCGGGGCGAAGCTCGGCGGCGCTATGGTGGCGTGGCCGGCATTAGTCGTGCTCTGCGACACTTGGTGGTGACGGCTAGCATGCTTGCTGTGATGTGATGACCTGCAGTTGAGGGTGAGGATGGTGAAGGTGCTGGGGGTAAGCCTCGCCCAGCTTTTTGCTGGTGCTGGCAACGACGACGCCTGCGGGCGCCGTTTTCCTCGCTCGAGGCGTTGCTGTAACACCTAATCCTCCCTTGCGATAGCAACGAACATCTCGTGCAATGAAAGTGCCGCGCTCGGTGCGCGGGAAGGTGCCATGCCTCCGCACGAAGACCGGCAACGCCAACTGCCATGCTCTAGTGCTCTCCCTCGTCAAGGTCCTTGGAGAATGATGCGTGTTTGTGCTCCCTTTCTCCTTCGGTTGAGTCTACAGTCTTGGCCATGCTGCTGGTTGTCGTCGTGGTTCGGCGAGTGCAGCCGCTGACGCCTCTGCTTCATCGTCGGACTCCTTGCTGATGGTGTAATCAAATCATATGCCGTGTGCGTCCATGTTTGCTTGCCCTCCCTCCTTTGCGGGTTCCTCCCCACAAAGGACGTCGAATGGTGGCCCATGGAGACTGGATGCTCTGGAAAAGGTGACCCCGTCAGTTTGAAGGGAGGTCGGCATTGTCCGTCTCGCAGTGGTTGGAGTGCCTCCCCGCCTTTAGTCCTCATACTGTTGGGCGGTCCTTTCGTTCTTCAAGGATTCCTCTCCTTGTTGGAAGGTGGAAGGTGATGACAGGACGGCGTAGCTATGAGGGGTGGTGTGGCGGTGCAATGACTGCTGTGGTGAAGGCAAACATGTTGTTTGGTGATGGCGCTTTGTTGACGAGTGGTGGTCGCTTTTAGTTTGTGATGAAGACTAGGCTAGTCTGTTGTTTTCATAGTCTTTTGTGTTCTGTCGCCTCCACTTGTATGAGCCCGTTAAGTTTTGGGCATGCTGTTGTAATATGTGGTTCGGCACATTCTTTGTAGGTTTTCGCTTCGTTTCCCTAAAAAATGAGGCCATTGATCTGTGGTTTGCCACACTTTGAATATAATTCAGGTGGGATGCTTTCCACCGTGACATTTAAAAAAAAAAGTTTGGTCACTGGTCACATCATATTTCGGAGACATGCAAATTCACATGAAAAGCTGGTGCGTATCTCTTGAGGTTGAAATGAACTACAAATCGCCCGCGAACATGCAGGAGGATATGATAGCGAACAACTGAATCTGAAGAGGAGTTTGTAACTCCGAAAAAAGG
This sequence comes from Eragrostis nindensis, assembly GCA_012490785.1. NCBI lineage: Eukaryota > Viridiplantae > Streptophyta > Magnoliopsida > Poales > Poaceae > Eragrostis > Eragrostis nindensis. Next base: position 101,151 of record JAAXCT010001180.1, on the reverse strand, counting down.
GTCAGATTGGCACACAAAAACAACAAAGTGGCTGTAGTTTAGTGGTGAGAATTCCACGTTGTGGCCGTGGAGACCTGGGCTCGAATCCCAGCAGCCACACACTTGTTCTTTTTGTTTCTTTTTTCCTTAAATTCTTTCTGTGTTCTCGGTTAAAGGGATCAGCGCGTAAAACCGGTTATATGGGCGACGGTCTGGAGCTAGTGCGGGGCTCGTGTGTCCGGGTCCGGCAACACACACGTGACCGCGGAACAGCACGCGCGGCGCGGCGAGCCACGGTGAGAGCACGAGACGCTTCCAGCGCACGGCCACGTACGTGCCGACGTGCAAGCACCCAGAAGCTCGGCGAGCCATACGCCCCCCCCCGTCCTTAATTTTTCACCTCCGCCGGTTGACAGCGACACGGCACCCGGTACCGTGTCTCGAATTCCCCGATCCATCGAAATCGAACTCCCGGCTAGCTCGCTGTGATCATCAAGCCTGCGTAGAGAGCCATCGCGCATCCGTCATGGGGCAAGGCAAGGAGGTGAAGACCCGGCCCGACCCCAAAGTGGACATCCTGGTGCGCTTTTAATTTTCAAGCCGCTGAAATCAATCTTTTGTCAGCTATAGAACCTCTGAGATGGTGTTTGAATTTGATCCGAGTGCAGGAGAAGGGCGAGATCTTCTTCTTCTACCGGCCCAAGGTGGACAAGGAGGAGGCGCACAGCCCCGACGACGTGCAGCGCCTGTACATCGTCCTGCGCCCCGAGTCCGCGGCCGACCGCGCGGTCGAGGAGAAGCAGGCGCCGGACTCCGGCAAGGAGGGACGCAAGCGCCACGGCGAGGAGGGGAGCCGCGAAGGCGGTGACCGCGGCGAGGAGGGGAGCCACGAAGGCGGCCACGGCGAGGAGGTTCGTCCTGAACACGCGCGAGTCGGTCCTCGACACGGTCACACTCGATCGAACTGTTTTAATTTCTGATTGATTCGGGCAGGAGGTGAACATCGCGGAGCGGCCGCTGCTCCGGCTGGTGGTGATGGGGAAGAAGAGCCTGCCGGACCCGGCCAAGCAGCGCGGCCGCCCGTTCTGGGGCTACGTCGAGCTCGTCACCACCAAGCTCGACCACGTCAAGGACGCGCTCAAGGAAGGTACTAGTACAAGTTTTCGGTAGTGATAAATGGTGAACATTCAAACGTCTTTCGTTTAACGTTTCTCAATGCATAATATCCGGCGACTTTTCTTCTGCGTTTGCAGAGAAGTACAGCACGGCGACGCGCGGGCAGCGGCGGCGGCCTGCGGCGCGGGCCCTGGGCGAGGGCGTGTACCGCATCGTGAGGCACGGCGAGCAGTCCGGCAGCGGCCGGCGCGCCCCGCACACCCACCTCGTGTACAAGCTGGAGCTGCCGCTGCGCGGCGCCGGCGAGCCGCAGGACGCGCTGCACGTGGAGCCGGAGGCCTCCTTCCTGGTGCAGGTCAAGAACCCCGACCCGCCCTCCTCCGAAAGCCGCCGCGGCGGCGGCGAAGACGGCGGGTTCCGGGGGCTGCAGAGGAAGCGCCGGGCGGCGTTCCCGGCGCGGCTGCAGGGCGCGTTCGGGAGCCGGCGCTATGCGGCGGCGGACCCACCGGACCTGCTCAACTACGAGGGTTGCGAGCTGCTGCTGATCGCGGCGTCCGACGACGTCGAGGAGGAGCTCGGGCTGGAGCTGGAAGGGGAGGAGGTGGAGGACGCCGGGGAGGAGCAGGGCGCGGCGCGGTGCTCGGACCTGGTGAAGATGTTCGGCGAGGTGGCTGACGTCAAGCCGCTGCTCAGCGGGACCTGGGACTAGCTAGGAACATGTACTCTGTAGCCGCTCTGCTTCTGCTTGATGAGCGCGTCGCGGCGCTTGTGGCTAGCTAGGAGTAGTACTGCTTGTTTGACAAATCGCCGCCCGCCTTGATGTCGTACTAGGATGCGAGTAGGATGGTTGTGTTCAAGTAACTCCACTACTCTTTTTAGTGTGCTGTACAGTCTTCACACTGCTACTGCTGTTGTCCGTTCTACGGGATTTATTAGGCTAGGAAGTTGCAACAATGCAAGAGCTTTTTATGGTTTTGCATCGCACGCATGTGCTGCACGACGCGCGCTAGTACGATGCAGTCGTGGGAGTACTTAATTTGCTTACTGTTTCTCGCGGTGGTCTGGATCAAGAAGAGACCTTCGCGAAGGCCGGGCCGGCCGGCGCATGTGCGCGGCGCTAGCCTCTCCGTCGACCTTCTCCCTAGTCCCTACCCCGATCGACGCATGAGCGAGCGATGCTGGCTGGCTAAAACGAGCAAAGAAATAAAAGCTTTTCCCAGCCCAGCACAAGTTTGGGCATTTGCTTATCTCCGACGCCTCTCATCCCCTGCCGGTTCCAGACGGGGAACTCTTGCGGCCTAACCTTTAATTCGATGCAAAGAGCGATGGTGGTAAAGTGAAGGCAATAAAGCTCCAAATTCGAGCCCCCGGCGGCCGATCAACCCCTTGTTCCTCTCCACAACCACAACGGAGGAAGGAGGCTTCACCTCGATCAACCAAGTCCAGAGAGCTCAACACTTGCCCTCGATCTAGTTGATGGGCGCCACCCTGAGCATCCCCGTCGGCGTCTTCATCGCCTACACCGCCGTCGTCTCCGTCGCCAGCTGCTTCCTCGGGTGGCGCGCGGGGGCGATCCTGGTCAGGGAAGAGATGGACCGCGCCATCAAGAAGTCGCAGCGCCGCGCCGCCCGACGCGCCGGTCGTGGCGCCAAGGCCTGACGGACGGTCGCGTCGGCCGGCTGTCGAGCATGGCGTCCCGGCCCGTTAGCTTGTGCCTTCTCGTCGCGTTCTGGCCGGTATCGTCCATAGCATCATGTCGTGCGTGTACTAGCTCATGCTCATGTGTATCGATCAAGTGATTATGTCTTGTGTGTGGGTGTGTGTCCTGGCTATATCTTGTAATTAGCTCCACGAATTATGATCACCATCTGTCTCTGAAAATACTACGGCAAAAGACACGTATGCGAACGAATGCTCGGTGTCTGCATGCGCACGAACTAGCTCCTTCCCAGTTTCTGTAAGACGACGGGCATTCTCCGGGGAGTTTGCCTGCGATATTCGTGTCCACGCACAAGACGTAAACAACTGGGATCTGCTCTGCTCGGCATTGTTCCTCCACATCACATGACTCGGCGCATCGGTCGGTCAGTACGTAGTGGTCTGGTCAATTTCAACCAAGCGAGCGATTACAGAGTAGTCCTAGTGAGATTGACCGATAAAGCGGTGCTCTGCGTCGAGGCTACCTAGCTACTGGTAGCAAATCTTCCTCGCAATCAACGGCGGCGACGAGCCGACGGTAGTATCGGCCATCCGGCGAGATTGGAAGAAGCAGCAGCAGGTGCGCCTCTGTTTTTTATTTTGAGCAAAAGGCGCCTCTCATCCTACCAGCCCAATGGATTCAACCCAATTCAAAGCCTACTACCTCCCAACAACAGCGCGGCCCAATACAACAGACGGATACAACGCTCGCCGCCGGCCCGGCCGGCCTCCAAGGCTCCAACTGTCGTCGTCGTCGTCCTTCGCCCTGCGTGTCTCCTCCGGCTACGGCAACTCCCACTGTTCCTCCTCCACATGGCGTCGCCGCCTCCGGCTCCCGAGGCGAGCGGGCCTAACAGCGTGTTCGTGTACGGTACGCTGATGGAGGAGGAGGTGGTGCGCATCCTCCTCAACCGCGTCCCGCCCTCCGCCCCCGCTCTCCTCCCCAACCACCAGAGGTTCAGCATCAAGGGCCGGGTCTACCCGGCCATCCTGCCCGTCCAAGGCAAACAAGTCAACGGAAAGGTCCATACAACTTTAACTTCACGCGTGTTGTCACTCACTACTGCAGACACTTGTTTGCGCGATGCAACAGAGCGATGTTTCTATTTGTTGTTGCCTCTGTGATCCGTCCAGGTTTTCAGGGACCTCACTGACAGGGAGCTCAAAGTGTTCGACATATTTGAGGACGAGGAGTATGTGAGGAAAACCGTCGAGGTCTCACTTACCGTGAGTGCATCTTCTCAACCCATTTCATCTGAAATTCAGGCATTCTTTTTTTCTTTAGATTATTACTCCAGTTGCTTGGTTCCGCTCATGGAAGAAGATGGTTTGGAATTTCCAGGATTCGTCGGAGAAATTACTTGTCTATGCGTACATATGGGGAAATCCAAGTGATCCCGACCTCTACGGTGAATGGGATTTTGAGGTGAGAACGTTGGACAGACATTCGTGTTTCAATATGGCACTACAATTCACATTAATACCATCTATTTGTGTTCTCCAGGAGTGGAGGAAAGTGCATTTGAAGGATTATCTTGAAATGACCCAAGAATTTATTGATGAACTGGAAAAATCCGAATCGAAACCGTGAAACCAGCAAATCATCGATTCAGAAGGAATAATTCGCCCTGTGATGTGTATGTGCATTGTTCAGCTGGTTCTCCCCTGACCTGTAAACTAGATCCTTACAAAAGAATTATTGTAGAATCTGTATTGTAGCTTTGCCTTTTTATGCTCAGACTCGAGGAATACACATGTGCAACTATACATTTCTTGTCTATTGGATCAGCTGATGTTACATGAGCTATTTGCCTGTGAACAAATTGCCTCTTTTTTTTTCCCAGCCCGTTTGTGCGGTGCTGTCATGATAAGATTTCTGCTTCTTAGGTGTCACAGGTAACATTGACAATTTGACATGTAGAATGAGGTTTCTTGACATAGGAATTTGCGATGAATACTTGTCATATTCAACAAACTCCAAAATATCCAGCAATAAAGAGGCCCGTTTGTCAGATTTATTGCTCAACTTTCACAAAAGTTGATAAAGGAAAAACAACGGGGAGAATATAAGAAGGACGCGTGTTCGCTGCAATAATGAGAACCATGCTGCTATGCTAAAATGGGACATTCACATTAGACAATATTGACCAGTAGAACCTCATAGACATGCTTGAGCAGTTTCTGAATCGACACTGATTATCATGCAACTCCAGTAGCTATTCAGTACAGATGCTCTCAACTAAATGCATTATCTTCAGATTTGTCTAACCCTGTCTAAAGTCTCAATACTCAGCAGTTCTAGGTAAGTTACATTCCTCATCCCTCCTTTGTTTTAACAGCGAGGATTACTGGATATATATCCAAGAGATAACCTAATACGAGGAGCATTTGCACTCCCAGTTATAAAAGTTGAGATCTCTACCACATTCTTCGTTGCATATCTTTCCCTGGTCATAATTCTGCCGCTGGCTTGATACTGCTGTCTTTTTGCATCCATAGTTCTCATCTACGCATTTATGAATCCATCTATCATTATGAAACCTTATAAAACAATTAACGCAGGGATGAATAAATAGACTGGAAAATGAACTGTGTACGCACCTGTAATCAGGTCACTCGAATTGTTCATAGAAGCTGATCGAAGGATTGCCAGGATTCTGATCGCAGCGAGGCCTCCAGGCGTTCCCACCATCTGAGCTGCTGCAAGCCTGGTTTGACAGGGCATTGTTCCCCAAGTCACCATCTAAGCTCATTTGTTGCACTTCTTGAGGAGATAGGATCCTAATGCACCTCACGCAGTTCACAAATTCCCTGTATAACCCACATCGGATTTTTGTTATTATGATAACCAGTGGAAACCTTTATTTACCACAATTAGTGCACTAACAGACCTTATGAACTCTAGGATATAGTTATATTTCTGTTCACATATATGCATTTTGACTTATGTTAGCATCCTCAACCAATTGTATTCCACAATTGTAAACAGTAAAAACCTCCTTGTTTGACATTTTGACAATATTTATTTCTTGAAAACTATTTGAGAGTGAAAAATTAAAATGCTGATATAAGCACAAGTGGAAAGGTGAACTTACTCCCATGGGTCATCACCGAGTAATAGAATGTCATCCTCATGATCCTTGTAGACTAGCTTCCAGCCTATTCTTTGTCGGTCCTCAAGTTGGCCCTCTATACCAAACATGCGGGCCAAAGCATGCTTCAATTCTTCATATCCAGAGAACCTACCAATGTCAATCGACCGACCTACAGCTCCACGTTTGTATACCTACAATATTTAGGTTACGATCACATACGAAACAATGAATGGCTACATTGAAGAATCACATGCTCAAGAGTTAATGGCTCTAAAGCACGCATGGTTACAGGAGGTCCCAGTTCCTAAATGTTCTGTCCTTGAGAAGCTTTCAAAGCTTTCTGTGACCACCTCATCCACCATACAAACGTATTTCAGGCGCCCGGATCTCATATGTCTCACCATTTCAAATTTGTGTGACCATTAGCAGATTTTTCAATTTCGAAGTACTGTTCTAAATTTAACTGAATTTTTACTACTCTGTCCTTGAACTTCTTCATGTGTGTATTTTCTTCGGTTTGAGAGTACCTACTTTATATTAGATCTACTTGGTCATATCTGTGTGAGTATTTCATCTTCTAATATTTCCCTCCTTTAAGTAAAGCATTACTGTTCAATAATTAAGTAAATGAGCTGATACAAATATCCTGCTTGAATGTTATAATATTGAAAGGTCGAGCGTGTAAAGGGGAAGCGCAAACCTTTGTGAATGTCCGCATTCTCTGTGGTGGAGGTGCAGAGGGCCATGAATTTCTGTTTAACAAGGCACCATCGTTGATTGCAGAATCAATGGAATTAAAAGCTATATCGGACTGAGCGAATGACTGTGAAACCATGGAGGTTGATATCTCTTGCTGAGCATCCTTTTGCATTCGATAATTATTCTCAGCATCAGTTGCCATATGATTCTGACACTTCACAGGATTAAGTGCACTTACCAACAAGCCTTCCGTTTCCATAGGAAAAGCTGATGGGCCATCATTGTTGATCCCAAAGAAGGGACAGTTAGTTGGATCCACGCCTTGAATTTCCGAATCTGGAAGTGCATCTTTGAACATTGGCTGCTGATTGAAGTTAGATGTGGGGAAGCCTTGATGCAAAAGCCCATCTGTCTGTGCAGGCCATAATGAAGTTGTTGATGAAGCTGTTTCCAAGTTGTCTATTGACGGCACAACGCTCACAAGATTTTCAGGACTCATCCTACCAGTGGGAGACTTCGAGGTGATCATACTCTCCTGCACATTATGGTCTAGTTTTGACAATTCCTTGACCATTATTGGAGTTGCTATTACAGCTTCAGCAGAGGTTGCAATTGACATCAAACCAGTTGATTGTGGTACCTTTTCTGTGTTGATCTTGCAATGCTCGTTTTTGCCAATGGTTGGGTGTGCTAGACTTCCATTAGCTGTGGACGGTGATGTTGAGCAGGAGGAAACTTCTTCAGTAAGCACAGACTGCGCAGCAATCCGAATCGCGGGGCTTCCAGCTTTTGAAACAACATGGGCCGATGAGATCGGTGGAAAGGCAACATCTGACACGTCTGAAAGTGCAACTTGTTTCTGCAAAAGCTTCTGCTGTTGGTCTTGCTTCACTGTCGGTGGCGCAGGTGAAGCATACAATGAAACTTTGCTATCTTGCTGAGGCATCATTCGCTGCTGGGAAAGTGAATGTGAACTCGGCAGCTGTTGTTGCATGTCCAAAAGTAATTTTTGTTGTTCATGGATTAGCGGTAATCGTGAAAGTGCAACTGCTGGCTGTGACATTAGCGACTGCTGCTGTAGTTTTTGTAATAGCTGTAACTGAAGTTCCTGGTCAGACAGTTGAGTCTGACCAACCAGATTGACTAGCTGACTAGGCAAGTTATTCAGCTGCTGCGGGTTCTGTTGCTGCTGCCTCTGCAGTTGCTGGAGTATAAGCTGCTGTTGTTGATGGAGATGCAGATTTTGGTCCTGCTGTTGATGGGAAAGAAGCAGCGGCTGGCTGCTGGTCCCTTGCTTGTTCTTAGTTGGAGATGGTTGTTGCTGCTGCTGCTGCATCGGATTCTGGAAAATTACCTGGGCCTGGACAAGATTAGTTTGATCCTGGCTCATAGGAATTGCTTGGTTCAAGGAGTGCTGTTGCCTCTGCTGACTGGCAGTGTCTTGCTTTTGTTCTTGTTGATTGACGATGGCATCAAGTTGATTAAGTTGAAGTGCTCCTTTGGACAAGTCATTCGTAGCTTGAATTTGCTGAGGGAGCTTGGGAGCACTAAGCTGCACGCTATTTTGTTGCATAAGATGGTTCTGCACATATAACTGCCTTGCAAGCTCGGTGGCGCCAATATTTTGCATTGCAGGGTTACTTAGAGAGCGAAGGTAATCGGACTGTATCCCCATGTTAGCAAATGAGGAGCTCTGCTGCTTGTTCATGTTCATCCATTGAACCAAGCTCAGACCAGGCATTGTGGTGCTCTGGGTCTGAGCGTCCTTTATGCATATCTCCTCACTAAGCCAAGGCATCGCCCTCTTGAAAAGGTTTTCAATCTCCGATGACTCATCATCTGCCAATTCAAATATAAAATTGAATCACGTAAATATTAAAGCACTATGCCATGGTGATATACAGTTTGTACTGCCGATCGAGACCTAGAACATGGATATTGACAGACTGAATAGCTTTATCTCATGGACTTTCATATGTAGATCTCTCTGTTGTTAGCCATAGAAGACCAGTTCTTATTCTGGGTTATGTGTTCCTAATGACATACTTAGTGTTTTTTTTTAAAAAAATATGCACCCCCGTGCTGTATAGCATTTAAGTACTTGCCTTATTACTAAATTTCATTTCAGGCTACTTGTCTATGTCCTAAGCACTGTTATATTGTTTCCGCCTTCCATGCATATCATATACAGTACTAGCAGTAGTAAAACACTAAAAAATTTCTATGCATACTATATTTAAATTTAAGAAACCCTATTCGTCAACAATTCAGTTACCTCGAGAAATTTACAGAAATCACTACGTACTTACTCTTGACCACTCCTAGACATACCTAATTGCCTAGGGCGCTTCGCACCAAAGAATGGCTGGGGGCATATGAAGAAAGGAGCAGCAATGGGCTCAATCTCCCACATTGAAACTCTGTTCCGCCTTTCACCTGCTGCAGACTCATCCCAGCCAACCTGCCCCCAAAAAAAACTTAAAAAGAAGAATACAATACAAGACCTGAATCACCTGTCAACTAAGACATATCCAACCTGTAAGTTGCGCCACTGGGAGTTTTTCCACCGTACAGGATCTAGATCACTTATCCCAGTTATCGTGCCCATGTACCTGAATTATTGGATAATTCACAGGGAGAACAACATGGATATATAAGCTTTCTTCATGAACAAGAAATATAAACTGATCGGTGATCACTGATCAGTTTAGTAACAGTCCAAGTAGAGTTGGCATGGGGTAAAAAGCAAATGTACCTTCTCGTTCCTAATTCCTCGGTCTCAAACATCATCCTGAAGCGCATTCCTAAAGATATCTGGTTACTATACAGTGCCTTCTGGTATTTGGCAAACGGGATAACAAATTCAGTAGGACTAGCCCTGCAAGTCAACATTTCAAAAGAATCAGTTTGATAGCTACTGAGTTGCAAAAGAGCCTATGAAGTGTCTATAAGGGTGGCAAAATCACAATGTACAAACATTACCCACCTAGGGTTGTAAAATATGGTAAATGGGCTATTATTGGCAGCCGCATGGGCCGCTGCGGCGAGCACTCCTATGTGCATACTGTCGCTTGGAAGTACTGAAGATGATATATTAGTTGGTTGTCTGTTAGCCCGCCTGATTCCTAGTAGAATTTGGTGCCTCTCGTCTCTAAAAATGACACAAAACATAAGGTAAAACACACACTACAAGTTTATGCAATAATTGTTTCGCAGGTAAGTCACTGCAAGTCTTTACATCAGAAGAATTTTTGCAATAGAAAAGATATCTTGAAATACCTCACGAAAATGACAGAATCACCAGCAGATAGTCTTTTGCCACCTATGAAGAGGCTCCAGCCAGTAGTTAGCAAATGTCTTTTTGGCTGACCTGGTTAACATAGAGTGTAGAAGGATCAAAAGTTTTCAAACTTTCAATTGCAGTTTGAGGACACCTAATATCATCAAGGTAATACTATAATTGTGCTCATCCTGAATATTAAAGACTATTTGCACTTAATGTGTTACATTACATCATCCGCACCTCGAAATATGTGACGAAATGTCCACACACCATCATGTATGTCTCTGGCTTGCAATTCTTGAGCTGGAGGTTGCATATTGAAGTCCTACAAGACAGCAAAATTATGATGGCACAATGATGCCTACAAACACTAAGCATCTAATTCGGAAAAGCTGGACTGCTGGACATGTTATGCCTGCATACCAGTGGAGGTAGTAACTTCTCAGCAGCACGTCGCGGCACAGAGAAGCCTCCGTGTGTACTTGTATCGCTTGCAGTAAGCGTCTTACAGAAAAACTCCATCTGTGGCCTTGCTTGTTTCAGTGCAAGCTCTGATAGCTGCAGAGCCTCTTTTCCATACTGAATCAAAGCCAAAATGATTATTCACAGTCTTCACAGGTTGAACAGTCATCTGGATGAAAAAAAAAAGACTATTGTGGAAGCTGCAAAATCTAGGTGCTCACAGTGTTCACAGGCTGAAGAGTCATCTGTGCGTAAACCTCGTCCGTGTCAGGGTCAGCCTGAGGAGAAAGTTGATTTTAGAATTGGTGATCACAAGCTTCATGTCTGAATGACACGTCTAGAGCTGTACATTACATGCAAAGTAACACTGTGAAGAAGGCATATCAACTTGGATGGAAGATTTGGGTAGCTTGGCACATGAGCATCAATATCCTTTTGCATAGAAGCTGCAACCTGAATCAGAAACATACAAGTCCATGTAATAAAGAAAGCCAAGAGATGAACAAAAAAGCACAAAGAGATGACGATGGATTTTCCCCCTTCATATCTGAAGCAATCAAAAAATTTGCACAAAGAGATGAACCAGGCACCAAATTACGTGGACCAACACCCACCATTTTCCAGTGTAGCACCACTATCTTCTGTTGATATCCATTTGTCATGTTACCAATCGGTGCAACTGCATGGACTAATCAATACATTGCGGATTTTCCGATAAAAGATGATTTCGTTGAATGATTAAAAAAATAGAACCATTCAAACATGTTGCCCTTTTTGCCTACGCTCTCTGCAGTTTGACTAAAAAATGAAGTGAAAAGTAGTCTGCAGTTTAAAAGGAGCACCGCATGAGTGGACCTTTCCTAGATAAGCTGTTTATAAGTACACTGATAAAGTTCTCCTTCACATACCATCATGTGCAACGCAACCAAATGATGTATACAACATGATTTTTTTTCTTTTTTTAATGGAAGAATTATTTTAACATCTTTATGAAAGAAAGATAATAGTAGTTGCAACGCTAACCCAAAGGACTGGCTGTTGGATTTAGAATTGATCTTTTGTAATAAGAGTTCAATATCGTATCATAATCATAACATCTTTCTCCATAAACATTATTCCCTAACGACGCCAAATCTTAGCAAGGGGCAACAGATACCCATCCCTAGGACCATAAATGCAAGCAAAATCCACATGTACAGAAGATGCGTCACTTACAATAAACTCCATAACAAGAAAATAGTATACAGCACACCAAAAACCAACAGGAAAAAGAAGCAAGTAGGCCCCCAATGGTTCCAACCACTTTCGCAAAGGAGCAGCTATCGGCACCGGAAGATATCAGCAACCGAGTCAAATCTTCACACTTGTTCTGAGCCATGGGAGACCTCTTGAACCCCCCAAAGAAAAGAATTCTTATAGGGGTCAAAGATATAAATGAATAAAATTCACCAAATATTTTGTAGTAAAGCAAGTAAAGGGTTCCGCTTAACTGCTCCACAAAAAAAAACTGACTGTATCCCTCGAAAACCAAAACATGTTGGTAATCAAACTCAACAAGAAGAAATTGCAACCAACAACAGTTCGCAGTCACAGGAAAACTGAAACTTCCGTCTGAAGGAAATTACACATTTTCTACAGGGACCATGAGAATCACTAGTTCACAGAACACTAACACGATCGATAAACTAGCTCATGATATGATCACAAATCCCACAGAAAAAGTGGAAGCATAACCGCGTATGCCACAAGAACAGAACATAACAAACACAGTAGCAAATAGCAATGGCTTCGATTCTTCAACGACCGTTGCAAGAAGCAGCAGGGAGTGGGCACGAAGAAGAAGAAGAATAAACAGCTCTCACCTGCTCGCTGTGGCCCTGTGGGAAGTAGACAACGAGGCTGCCCACCGGCGGCAGTGACACCAGCGGGCCCGCGCAGGCGTACCACAAGTCCGCGTTGATCGCCGGCGCCTTCCGCTCCCCTGTGCACACCACCGCGGCACGCAGCCGGCATTAGGGACAGAGCGCCCAAAAAAAGTTGGCACCTTCCTTTACTGCGGCGAGCCACACGCGCGCTCAAATGCAACACGCGTTCTTTGGTGGACTCGCCGGCGGCGATGGGCGCGCGGCGTTCCTTCAAAGCTCGCGACAGAAATACGCAAGAGGAAGGAAAAGCAAGAACCTTCGCATGACCGCCGCCGGCGGATGCCTCCGGGGCGACAGCAGAGCTCGCCGGGGACTGCTTCATGGTCGCGTGGCAACGCGGGAGCTTCGGTGACGCTCAAGGATGGAGCGGTTGCCAGCCCAGCGGCACCGCCGCCGGCCGGCCTGGTTCTTGGCAGCGAGCGTGAAAGCTACTTGCTCTGGCGGCGGCGCTAGCTGAGCTGAGCAGCTCGGCCGACAAGGCGAGCAGCAGCGCACGGAGACCAAGGACCTTGCGCCAGAGAGGAGAGAGGAGTTGAGCTGCCCGGGCTGGTTGGTGCGTCGTATGCTGCGCCTCGGGAGCTAGAAAACGAAACGCTCCTCTCGTTTCGCTGCTTTTCCGCGTCTTGTTGCGGGAGGACAGCGAGGGGGGATGGTGGAGGAGTCCTGCAGCTCTTGCTCTGCTCAGCCGCGTCTCTGACTTTTTGTAGCGTCTTTGAATTGCTTTTGAGAAAATAATTTCTTCCCCCGGTAAAACTGTTCTATACTGAATTGTTTATTTCAACAAGCCCTGTTTTTATTAGTTTCGTTAGATTCAACCAACAATAGTTGTTTTAGTGCTATGACAACGAGTTTACATGTGGGAAAGATATCGATGGCTTTTCACACTCAAGAAGAGACGTTTGGAAAATTTAGCACCACAAATGGAGATCAGAACGGATTTACTACCTCTAACTTGGTAGAGATGTGGGTGCTCTAATTTGGAAGCTAGCTTTGTGTCGTTTTGTATGATCAACTCAGCAGATGATATGCAACAAACACTTGATCTTTTCTATTTAGAAAAACAATTATACATCCTGTTGTTAAATTAAAGATTATTACTACCCTTTTGGAGTTCCAAAATACTTTACAGCTATTTGACTTCAGTTACCATTCTTCACTTGCATGACGTCCTCTTTTAACGCATTTGTTCCAAGATCATCCAATATTAAACTTGGCGAGATAATATGTATATACATCAGTTCACTCAAAAAAAATAAGTATATACATCACATAGCAACAAAAGCTTTGAACGTCAGTGGGAGTATAGAAGTGAAACTGACTGTCTATTTCGTAAAGGAATACTCACTCCTTTCTGTATCTCTATGTTTTTAACTTTTCATTGCTCTAAGACACGACTCTAGCCATTGTCTTTTGTAAGTTTATTTAACACTATAAAATCTACTTTTCTTAGAATTGTTTCAGTAGACACCTCTAGCTAGTAGCCATATATATAATTTTCATGCAATCGTCATTTTCATAATAATTATTAATAATTTAATATATTAATAGCAAATTTGATGTTGTGAGACTTCAAATGAAAAAGAACGAGTATCCTGTTTTAGTTATATCCTGATGTTTTCCTAGACTTGGTATATGGTACTCTCTAAATCTTCTACAACGAGAATGTCGACGATGGGGTGAATTACAGAACGATATGGTACTCTCAAAGAAAGAGCTGAGCGAGGTTTGTACTCAACATCACACACTCTCAATGCAGGAGGAGGCCTGGAGACGGAGAGAATAGAAGGGCTGATTTGGTTATTACTCCACTCCAGTTGTGTAGCAGGAGGAGGCGTTAGGTGCCTGCATATGATTGTGTTGCGCGTAATCTGTTGGGATCGATACTCCAGCTAAGTACTCCTGTGGTTAGCTGCCGCCGGTGCGGTCCGCGTAGCCCAGCCCAGCCCGGCCCGGCCGGCACTTGGAATCGCTAGCTGCCGCCGGTGAGGCCGAGGGAGAGAGCTGAGCTACGACTGCCTGTCTGCTGGGCGAAGAAGAAAGAGAAGGGCCTGGAATGATTGACGGGACGTGGGCGGCAGGCGGAGTGCGCGCGGCGTCCGACAGCATTTTTCCCATGCGACGCCGTCCTGCTTCCTCGCCGGGGACACCGGCCCCTGCTCGCCGGCTTTTCCGATCACCCTTGTCGAGTCGAGTCGAGTCCAGCACTGTACTACTCCCACTCGGCTCTCTTCTTGTTGTCCAGTCCAGGGAGCCAAGGCCGCCGCGGCTTGCATGCGACGCCAGCAAGCAGCAAGCGTAGCAGCGCATCGCTGCCATCCGTCATCCATCCGCCTGCGAGGCGAGCCATGGAATGGAATAACCAACGCCTCGATCCACGACCAGCGCGGCGCTTTGATTCCTTTGCGCATTCAGCTCAGGCATGCGCTCGGTTTTTCTTTTCCTTTTTTCTAAGGGTGCGTTTGGATCCCAGCAGCTAAAGCAAATGGACTAAAGTTTAGTCACTTTTCTGACTAAAGTTCCAAACGCTGGGACTAAAGCCTGACTAAAATCCTTTAGACGCTTTAGACGCTTGGGAGGTGCTAAAAGAGACTAAAAGAATTTATGGACAGCCCCAGCCCCTGCCGAAACGGACGCCACACCCAAGCGCACCCGCCGCCGCCCAGCACCCAGACTCGACGCCGCACAGCCCCAAACTCGACGCCGCCCAGCTGGCCACACTCGAATCCGACGCCCAGCCCCGCCCACCCGCCGCGCCCCGGCTCCACCTGATGTCGGTGTCCCAGCTCCCCCCCCACTCGACGCGGATCTGTGCGGGGCTGCGGGCGCGAGCCGGGGATGCGACGGCGAAGCGCAAGGCCGCGGCGAACGACGGCGGCAGCACGAGAGGTCACACGGACCAGCGGCGGCGCACAGGGCCTCGGCGAACGGCAGCGGCGGTGCACAGGGCCCGGCGAACGGCGGCGGTGATGCGCGCGACTGCGGTGGACGGAGGCGGCGGCGCGGGCATGTGAGCGGCGTCAGCCGGCGGTGGTGCGCGCCGTCGCCTCAGAGGTAGAAGTTGGACGGTGTCATGGTGAGAGGAGGAAGAAGAAGAGGGATATTTTGGTCTTTTTCCATCTTATTAAATGAATTTTAGTCACTTTTAGTTACAAGAACCAGACATGGGTGACTAAAAATTTAGTCTCTATTTTTAGTCACTTTGGTTTACCTCTTAGAATCCAAACGCTACCTAAGCCTGCCCGGCGCAGCCCTTGTTCCTCGTCGTCGTACGGCTGCAGCCTGCAGGAGGAGGAGTATTTTACTGGGGCTATACTTAGCTGCACAGTACCTCGTTGTTTGCGTCAGCATGCCCTGGTTCGTCGCCTGTGGAGTCGTGCGGAGCAGGCGTTCGTCCGTCCAGCAGCGAGAGGGGGACGGACAAGAAAGCTGCGCAGCTTTGCTGTGGGAGTGGTGAACTAATGGGCTAGCAGAAAATACTTTTATCTGTTCTAAAATATGTATACTCCATCCGTCTCTAAATATAGGGTTTTTTAGCATTCAAACACAAGAATAGTCAAGATGTTAAAAGATCACCATACCTCTCATTTTTACCCTCAACACATCCCTCCACCAACCCTCCTACCGACCACAAAGTTTGTCTTATCCTCAAAATACTCTACATTTAGGGAAAAATTCAAACTCCTAAAACGCCCTATAGAAAGGGACGGAGGTAAATATTTGTGTCATTTAAATTTTTATCAAAATATAAACATTTATCATCATTACTTAATGCATCTCTCTTGAGTCTTACTACGTTTTTCTAATGCATCGTTTTTTTTACTATCTCTACTTCACTTCTTATTACCATGCCTTCTTATTACTCTCTTTACAGAAGCACCTTCAACAGATGGAGTAATTTAAAACCGTCATTTTACTCAATCTCAGCGGACGGGTTGAGTAGAGTAGACGAAGCTGATCGACGTGCCCTGAGCACTGGCTAGGCCCACGTGTCTGCCACAGCTCGCTAGTTACTGGCTTATACTGCTAAGGCGTCACGCTCGTACGTGCAAGGGCCGTCCATGACATGATTTACAGAGGCTTTCACACTCTTTCACACTCCTGTGTTTTGTCCCTTGACACCGATCCATTCCCCACAGCCAGCCCTGTCGTGTGGTCGCCTCAATTAACAGACTGATTCGAATCAAGTGCAGTGCCGATTTTCAGATGCAACGATGAATCACGTCAACCTGTTATAAACAGTGCGCCTCTTCCTATACGAATGGTGGTAAACAGTAGTGTACTCGATCGATGGATATTTTCCAAATAGTATACCAAGAACTGGAAAGCTGGTTCACTTTGTTGTTCTCTAAAAATGTTTGATCTTTCTCTAAAAAATATTACCTCGGTACTACTAGCATAAAGCAAGCAACTGCAATGCCCACTATAATCAGCGTGATCATACGGCTGGGTGACGCAGCACTACTTTTGTAGCTGTTCCAACACCAACAGTATCTGCTCTGGATCCTCTGCTACTCTACTTCACTCACATCTTTCTGTACCTTAACCTTGTTTAATTCATGGTACTACGATGTGATTTTCTAGGACACAGTACATTGGCAATAAGAACCATCATTCCTAGTACAAATCTCGTGCGCGTACATAAAAGTTAAAGTTGTGACCATGATTACAAATCTTGCTAACTGCTGTTGTAACAGCTGCTTCAAACTGCCGACACGATCATTCAGCCGGCAGAAACACAGTGCGCGAAAAGGATGGACCCTCTATATCCTGATAACCAGTCACGGTTGCAGTCAAGTCACTGCCGCCACAGCTTGTGTAGCATACAAACAGTTCTACATGTTCATGTGATGACTTGTGTGACTCCATGTTGAGAAAACTTCACGGTCGATAGGATGCCAACAGAAGTGGCTGTTACTACAACAACACTCATCCAGAGCTATGGGTCTCTGAGCGCGTGCCGACACTGCGACACAATTGTGTTTATTTGTTATTACTTCTCGTACTACTAATATCTAGCACATAACTTGCTAGAGCTGTATCTGTATGATGACTCGTCACAACGTACCCCAGTAGTCTCTGTAGAACATGTTGTCGATCTTATCCTGTCAAATCCCTTGCTCACAGGATTTGGATAAGCATAATTAGTCCTCCCCTCTCCTAATCCTAACTGCCGTGTATTGGGAAAATTCTCCTGGAAGGAAGACGACAGTGATTTAGCTTGAGTGGTGTCATCTCATGCCTGCCATGACAACAGCACTAGCAGCCTCAAATTGGCTTTATTCTCCTTCGCTTCGCTAGGATATGATCTATGATTCCTTTTCCCCTCTAAGCAGAATCAACTGACTTTGCGTATCCTCACTTGATAGCCCCAGCAATGTTAAAACTGGAAAAATCTACCCTTCCCAGTTTTCAGACAAAACATCCGAACTAAAAGAAATGACCAAATGCACGAATTGGCATTGAACAGATGAGTAAGATTTATTCCAGGCTCTTGATAGGTACTCCTAGCCCGGATGCATGCATATGGTTAGGGCACAGAATTGGCACTCTTAACCTAGCAAATGTGTTCTTCTTTGGAAGATAGCTTGCAGCGGCACCAAAAGAGTTATCTCCAGCGTATGCTCCAGCTTTAGATCCTTCCTGGCTTCCATTGGTTTTGGCAGGTTTCTTGAGATGGACATTACACGGAGAGGCTGGCCCAGGTCCAATTAAGACCAGCCCAGCCAATAATCACCACTACCCGGCAAGCTTCTTCTATCCAGTGTAGGACCTTGCTCGTTGATGGTTGAGCCTAACAGTTTGGACCTTGTAAAAGCTATTGCCTTCCCTTTTTGGTGGGGGTGCTGACAGATGTACCTGCTTCCTTTCTGAAAGCGCTATTCATCAATCAGCAGCAAGCTGTACTTGCAGCGCCACAACAACATAAGAACAATTTGGAAATGATTTCCGTGCCATATTTAATCAACCAGTGGCCCCAGCGCTAGAGAAATTGCTGGCATCAGTTTACCAGCAGATAACCAAGTGGTCAACAAATTAACTATTCAGCCAGAGAGTCCATATCACACACTGACCTTACAAAGGTTGGTCAGGCTCAAATCATAGCTGCCTGCTGCCGTGAAAGGATGGGTGCCTGTGCTTCCCTGCATCTTCGGATCTTTCCTGGGCTGTGCCGACGTGCCATCCAGGACAGTGTTCTTGCTGTTACTAGTACGCACAGCTCTTACCTGCTAATCTTGCAACGCCAGGTTGTTTGCTCCTGCTCTCTGACATGATCGCAAGCTATTATCACTGCAACTCGACGAAGCCACCGGTTGCTGATGGCTACCTGATGTTCTTCATCCAATAGTTGAAGTCGGTGGCTGCCGCAGACCATCAGAATTCAGATCAATGGCTGGGCAGAAGCCGTGTGCCCTGCAGCACCCCAATCTGTGCCGCCTCAAAGATCTCTTGTCGCTCGAAGTTCTGATTAGTAACCACTCAAAATTCTCTTAAAAAAAAGTAACCACTCCAAAGGAAAACTGAAGTACCACGCTTTTAAATTGTTAACATTGTGAATGGGGTACCCCGTGGAAGCCCTGAACTTCTATACAACGCTAATTCAAAGGTGTTAGTTCTGGGTAACTTCTGCTGCCGTCTTGTAGGGTCGATGCCGAAGCGAGTATAAAGCAGCAACAGGATTCGACAGCCCCTGCCTTCCAGACTGATTCATGATGCCAAGTGCATCGGACTGCACAATAGTATTTGTTTTCTTTTCCCATAGAACGTGCAACACACTTAGTTCATTATATAAGGGCATTTTATCACAAGAATTACAGATGTTTACTAGTGGCACTGCAAATCTAGAGTGCCGCAAGAAGTACTTATTTGTGGCATTACTATACCATCGTCTTGATTCTACACTACGCAAGTATCATGCCGTGCGTGGTGCGTGTCATATGAACGTGCCGTATCCAGGTGCATGTAAGTCTTCGCACAACCTGTGCCACAGCCGAATTCTTCGTTCAGTCAGAAGGCTACGTGGATCGCCGGCGAATCTTCAAGTACCCAAATTTGCCGGCACCTGGAGATGAGCCCTCGAAAACAATTGGTAGGTATCCAGTAGCTGCTTTGTATCTTCTCTGAATCTGAAAGGGCCCAATATAAAGTTAATACGACAGCACACCATGATCTAAATCAGCAAGCGCTATGCAAAGGGCCCAATAGTAGTCTGACCACGATTGACGCTCTTACAGAATCAAGCCTTTTGATGGGCATCACTAGTCAATAATAGTATCTAGAAGCTCACCTCGAAGATCTCTTCGCTGCTTCTCAGGCAATTTTTTCCAATCACACAAACTGAGCCGCCCGACCCTCCGCCAGTGATCTTTGCACCAAACAGACTAGGACCTCCACCTCGTGATGTCTTCCTGTGCTGGATTTCTTGTACTAGATTGACGAGCCTATCCGTACCGTCAGAACCAAGTCCACAAGCACTGTAGCTGTAGTGGCACTGTCCTCGGAGAAAAAGAAGGTGCCGTCAATATGGCACAGCTGAATAATTGTACTTTTGACATTCGTATGACTAGCGTGGTTAACCTTATAATTTTAAACAAATATTTTGTTTGCATGTACGATAAATAGAAAATAGTGGACAATAACTATGGAAAATACCTGGTACATAAGTTCTCCAAGGGCCGAAAGTTGCTCGTCTGTCTTGGCTGCTGTTAACAATGCTTTGAAGGCCTACATACCAGAAGCATATAACTTGTCAGAAATGGAATTAGAAGGGAAGGATCTTATCAGAAATGTTCTAACTTGAAGCAAATACAATTCCAAAAAACATTCTATGATCAGGTTTGTCGTCACTAACTTTGACTTAACAAACTATGTTATACGAAGGGAGAGGAGAAATATATAGACAGAACTTTCAAGAAGTCAAACCTCAACTCGGAAATTCTCATATATGGGATGTCTGGTAGGAGCCTTCACACTGTAAGACCGTTTTGGGTCGATTACTGTTACAGCATCATTATGATCCCCATACTTCTTCAAAAATGCGTCCCCAGTTATGATCTCCGGAAGATCTTTCGCGTAAACAGCTTCATATCTGAACTTGAAGGATTAACGTAAGAAACTGAAAAGCGCGGAACACGCAAGCAGCATGATGATATTTGTTAATTGGAATGAACGATACCGATGAGGTGGTAGGTTGCATAAATATTCCATCGATGCTTCATTTTTCAGAAGATCTACACCGTGTTCTTCATATTCGTCAGGATTTGTGTCCTCCGAATGCATAGGTACACATGAGGGCGATGATTCTGAAAGTAGGTCAGATGCAGCACACTTAATCATCTTGCGGCCCATGTACGTGCCTACTCTTACAGACCCATAATCAGTGCCACCAACACTGCATAACTCAAGAAAAGTAAAATTAGCTCATTCATCCAGTCAACATATAATAAACAGGTTATTCAGAGCACAAAGCTCAATCAGGAATCAATCTACCTATGCCGTATCCCAGAGTCAAGACCCCAAAATCTTATATGAGTTGGAATGCTGACCAACTCTTTCACTTCAGCAGGCTACAGCAAGATTTGAACAATTAGGAACACAGCATAGAACAAAACCGAGGAACGATCTGATCTGGCAGATACTCTTAATTTTTACTAACCTGGCAAACCATTGCAAGGAGTTTGTTAGCTTCTCCACAAGCAGATGTCATTTGGTCCATCACACCACATGGAGCACCAACAACACAGTTCTCAACCTGCATGGTTGTTCAACTATAACTGACTGACAATCACAGCGCATGATGAACTGATGAACCGTTTAACAGAGAACTGTACCTTCTGACAGAGTATAGCAAGATCTCTTGGAGCAATATTTAAACCTACAGGCAAGAACAGAATATGAGTTGATGCCATTTATGATTCAACATACCAAGATTAAGTTGAACATGAAGAGGTTAAACATCTCCTGAAGAGATCTAAAAACTCAAATCAAAATTATTTATCTTAAATGAGACATCTGGCAGTATGCTAACCATAGGCAGCAGCGATAGCAGACATAGTAGCTACTTCCACTGATGCAGAAGAGGAGACACCTTTGCCTTCAGGGACAGATGATGAAACCTGAGGATTTGATCAAGATATTATGGACGAACTGTACGGATGTCCCACTTACAAGTGACTAACAGGTGAAAACCTAACTGACTTACAAGCATTATAAGAAAAAAGGGTAAGAAACTATAATGTTCAATGGTTAATCGAGAAATGAAAAAGGTGACAAACAGATGCAGTTTTGCGTTTTCACGAGTTGTGATTGCAATTTTCATGAAAGCAAATAAAAAGGATCAGTACTGACCAAAATGCTCATGCTGTCCGTGAAGCGCACTCCTAACTCAGTCATCAACACAAGAACAGTACCAGCAACATAGGCTGCCCATCTGAGATGAAGTAGTTTTGCCACACATGAATACACATACAGGTTGACAATTATAGAGGAAAACAGAATGCATATCTTACTTTTGGGATGGGTCCAGAGAAAAGTATTCTTTTGCCTTATCATAGGATATTGGTTTGTCACCATCCATAAAATCAGAGAGGTCCATGTCAAAAGTTGGTGCACGGTTACTTAATTCAGAACCAAATGATACCTGCCCAAACATATTTAAGAACACCCAGTTACCTGAATGTGCATATTAGACATTCAACTAAGCATGTTGCACTGATTTATTTTACCAGCCAATTATGAAAGAGTTTTTTTTAAGTGAAAATTATGAAAAAGTTGAAAGTACTTCAAGGATGAAAGACTGTTAAAAAGAAGATAACAAGACTTAGAAATTCCAGGATTACAACATACAATTTGTAACACTGGTACTGCTCCTCCGTTAGCTAGTTGTCTAGCCTGTGTATGCTTCCATTGCTTCTGCTTGATTGGATCACTTCTCTGAACAGCAACATGACATGCCTCTCGAATTGGCATCTAGTGTTTGGACCAACTCAATGTCAATCATCACATATGCAGATAAGTAGAAGTCTTAAATGTTACTCAGCTATCAGTTTCAAAAAAATGTTACTCAGCTATTAGATCAAATCCTTAAATATTCTAATTCATAAACAATCTAATCTATGAAACATCACCATTTTCTTTCGCAGTTGAACTTACCTGCAGTACAAGACTGCCTGAATAATCTGCAATACCACCCATGACATCTAATCGTCCAGGTGCTCTTGCAACATATATCTCCTCCTATAAAAGGAAAAAAAAATCATTCAGTAGTAATGCTTTTAAACTCCCCGTCCAATAGACAATAGTAATGCTTTTGAATTTTATTCAACAATATTTTTTTCAAACATAATCATAATATGTTTTATAAAAGCAGAAAGGGTGTTTTATCCGATATGGCTGTAACATTATGCATTCTTCCAGTCTAGTATAATGAGAATACATTATAACTAAGGGATATTATAGATAGAATTCTGTACCTCCCAGTCAAAGAGCACAGAAGCAGCAGCTCTCTCACGAGGTTGCTTTTCAGGGCTCCTTGGATCATTTCCATCAAGTCCTGATAAACTCTTCAAAAAGGACATGGTATCAGTTAATCCTTGCATATCACCATGTAGTATCTCAAAATCCTCAAACCTGAAAAAAAAAAGGGTGGAATATATATGTATATGAACATAACGAGAGAAACTGGAGCCATATGAAAGGGGAAGAAAAGATACACAGAACACTTACCCTTCTGCAGTTCCATTCATATCAACAGACGTGGGTGTTGGACGAACACCAATTTCTTTCTCAGAGAGAGAATACCAGTCAGGAATTCCCACGTCTCTCCCTGGTGCCCTTTGTAGTTGATAGCCTAGTACTATAGCGTCACGCAATCGCCTTGCTCCACTCAACTACAGCCATGGAATAGAGTTGACTGAGAAAAAAAAATCGGATACTTTATGGGGATTAAAAGTTGGGAACGTATCTGGTGGAAACCAATTTCACGTGAAAACTAGTTTAATCGCATGGAAAACATTTGCTAGTTGAATCCTGGATTAAATATTTTTAACAAAGGTATTAACAAGAAACAATTTTTATTTATTCAACACATCATTCATCCTTAGTGAGGCCGTGTGAACCAGTTTTAGTACGAGAACATGTATAGAAAGAGAACTTTCATTCTGTAGTAATGAAGGGGGGGGGGGGGGGGGGGGGGGGGGGGGGGGGGGGCGACCAGAAGGCTTACTTGAATTTGAAGGTCCAAGGTTCCAACACAAGAGGAAAAAATCAATTCCAAATACATCCAAATTAACTCACCTTTCCAGAAATATACTTCTTCCCGACAGCAGTATCTTGGATGATATGTGCAGCCACCTGAAATGAACATTACTAGATTATCTACAGAAGCCTACTATACTAGAAATGCAATCTAGGCAATTGATGAATCACATGCACATCTGTCCATGTATTATACGGGGAACATGATATGGACTGCTGCTTCTTGACTTCTCAGGAAAAAGCATTTACATGCAATTTCGATCCTTTCAAATAATTGGCCCTTAAATAACTAAAATCAACCTTGGTTTCCTCTATATAAATAGCAAATATGATTGCTAGATTGAGCTGCCAAATAAAATTCAAAAGGTTCTCTCTCAGAACAGCAGGGATTACCTCACCACCATTTATATGGGCCATCATAGCAGGCTGAAGTGTTATTGCACGTAAAAGGTAAGGCTTCCAATGACCAGTAAGTAAATCTCTACGTATCATCTCAATGCCACATTGATAGTGCTGTTATTTAAGGAACAAATGAGAAGACAGAGAGGCATGTCAGCTACGGTACTTGAATGACAGCCATATAGCTGTAAATTTAACATAAGGTAAGGCTCTGAGATGTTTTAACCTCAAGCATATTCCGCAAAAATGGTTCTTCATTGAAATAATCTCTACGGACAAATACAAATGGCAGCTTGTATGCCAAAGCCTCACTTACGGTGCCGTATCCATTTTCCCTACACCGGATTAGGCAGATTTACATGTGTCAAGCAAGCAAAAGAAAACAATAAGTAACCCTGAATAATGAACATAACATTGTCATTACCAAGCATGCAGTCAGATGCTGCCATTAAATCAGGTGTATATGCATCCTTTGCAAGTTTAACGAAATTTGGAGGAAGCTCTTGCGTATTAGATGCACCGCACACCTTCCAGAAAGTTGTAATGTTAGTCAACAAGGTTGGTCAGTCATTGATGGATGGAGAGACTGTTGTTAACAAACAAAACATACCAACAGAGCCAACCGTCAGGCAAACACTCTTTCTTCAGTTCCCATCCTGCAGGCTGGAGAAAAAACAGCACCACCATCAATGGTATTAATATTTACAGCTGTGCTTATCATGATAATAGCATAACAACAAAATACAATCCTGAATGAAGTTTTAAAATAACTTTGTGATATAACAAAATTAGGACAAGTTTTTCTTAGGGGTATTTCTATAGCCGAAATTTACTTTTGATAAAAGATCACGTTTTGTATATTCTGTACACTGAAACATGAAAGATTCTAGCGATCTTATATCACGAAGCATTGCTTCACACTGATATATCTATCACATGAGATGTGATCAGCAATAGATTCCCACACCAAACATGGTCCAGAAACAGGCAGACCAATTGAGCAGAGATGTTCTACAGGCGGCTCAAGTCAAATACAAAAAAGGAAGTCGGCATCTATCTACACATAAGAATGAGCATTTCCTCGCTCACCTGTCCTCCGAAGTTGAAAATGACCACCTTAACATCATCTGCAATTCCTAGTTCCTTTCTAACCTGATACATGAAAATAATGGAGTAAATTAGAAAGCAAGAGGCGGGTTAAATTTGTACGATATCAATCTCCAACAGGGCCATACAAACCTCAGATCTAGATTTGTGCAATCTCCTGACAACAAGAGGAACATCGATGACATCACGGAATGCGGGCACTGCAGAAAACAGAATGGATCACTTTTCCATGAGAACTGCAGACCTAAATCGTTAAATATTTGAAAAATTATCATTTAGACTTAGAACGTACTAGGACAGTATCCCGGGAGTCGGAGCAAGAATTCACAATGCGAATAATCCTCTGCAATCTACAATTGTAGTCAACACACAGACATGGTTAATAAACAGAGAAAATGATCATCAGATTGCATATAGACACAGAGAACATGGAAATATTGAGAGGACTAGATGTCATGAACAAGAATTATGTACAGAAATTAATGGTGTTGGAATTTAATAATATTAAATTGATGTCAGATCCCGCGTATATCCAAATTTTCTTTGAGGAAATCTTAGGTCAAAAGTTTATTGTTTTTATGCCTGTTTTATTTCTCTGTTAGTAGGTGTCACACACTTGAGGGGGACCTACTCCATTTGCACTAATTTGGAGAAAGAAACAAAAGGCACCTGCCACACAATTGAGCGATGGTGATGTCCAGCTGCTACGACATACTCTGCATAAATGAAGTCCCAGCTGCATTCCATTACAGAGATACGTTAAACTGCAGAGCCAAAAAGCACATGCAGGAAGTTCTTCAAATGGTTGTAATGTTTAGAAATAAAGAGGAGACAGAGTTTGGTTGAAACTAAAGAGCTAATCAAGTGCACAACACAGGTTTAGTTGACCGTAGTAACTGGGTCCTGATGCGCAGATACGCTGCTTCATAAAGTGCAGAGTACTTTGCACTGACAGAAAGTTGGGAAAGAAAAGTCTGTTGCTGAATCTTCTCTTTTCCCCCTTTCGTGGGACCTATTTTTAAGTATTAACCGATTCTAATGTCTCCCCATGCTCTTTGTGCCACCTGGAACGAAGGAGGCGAAGGAATCACTCACCTAAAGTTGGTGACGCATATGGAGCGAATGCCCGCGTCTGCAGCCGCCCTGCACGCCACGGGGACGACATCCGAAACCTGCCAGCGTTTGGGCGAGTGGGTTCATTCAGTCAGTCAGTCAGCCCTTTGCAAAATTGCAAGGTTCTGTTGAAGAGATAAGTAGCGGTAGCTATGTCTGTAGGATGATCTTGGTAGGTACCTACCACTAGGTCGGCCTTGATGGAGTTGAGCCACTCGACTTCGGTCCTGAGGATGGACTCCCGGGGCACCACGGCGGTCTGGTGGTACTGCATTACGGAAGGGCGGTGAAGCAGTCAGGAACAAATAAAATCATATCAGACAGAATTTGGTGCGGTAGTAGGCAGGAACCTTCTCGAGGGAGGCGAGGCGGTCGACGGTGAGGGCGTCGGCCTGGACGGCGCCGCAGTCGAGCAGGACCTTGCGGATGTGGAGGCCGGGGGAGGTGATCTCGGTGGTGAAGACGAACTCGGGCGCGGCGGTGACCACGTGCACGTCGTGGCCCGCGGCGATCAGGTGCCTGACCACCTCGAGCGCGCGGGTGGCGTGGCCGAAGCCGTGGCCGGTGATGTAGTAGGCGAAGACGAGGTGCTGCGGCGGCGCGGTGGCCGCCTCGTCGCCGTCTCCTCCCCGAACCCTCATCCTCCGCGCGCCGCTGATCGAGTAGAGTACTCAACCAACTGCTCTGCTCTGGCCTGGGGCTTGGGGGAAGGGGCTCTGCTCTGTTTTAAGTCGCCATCTCGTCTCCCCTTCTTGCGGAGGGACTACGCGTGGGCGTTTGGTTTGGTCCGTCCTAATCCGATTTCGCCGCCGGCCGTTTCAGTTGCGTTGCGACGGCGACCCTGCTCGCGGGTATTTTTTTTAAAAAAAAAAATTCCTGCCGAACTCTATCGCTGGGATGCGAGGCAGCACCAGGCACCAGCAGCGACTAGGATCGATCGATTGCTCGTGTTGCTAGAGTTTTGGCGTGCGAGGCAACAACGGCAGTGCTCCACTCCAGACTGCTATAGTGTAATAGTCGTTGAAAAGAGTTGTGTTCGGCAGTATCTTATCTTATCCAAGATCCAGGAATCAAATTTCTTTGCATATCCTCGCATTATCTTTCGAGGGATATTGAGGGCCGCTAGGTGAGAGCCCTCAACTCCCAAGTGCACCGGCGCTAGGTAAATTGGAAATGCGGGATGGGGTTGATTACAATGATTGGGTAAGAAATGATTCATTTGCAATATGATTTGGGGAGACTAGTCAACTGAAACAGAGCAATTTTCAATCGATAGTCCTCGACCGACCGATCTCAAATCCACGTATCATATCGATATTGTCCCTCTCTCTCCGTAAACAACGCAAGCTTTAGGGTGTTTGGTTGTGCTGTGGCTGTGAAAAAAACTGCTGTGAGCTGTGAGCTGTAGAAAAAGCAGCTGTGGGCTGTGAGCTGTGAAAAAGCTGAAAACCGTTTGGTTAAAATAGCTGTGGCTGTGAAAAATCTGTTGTGATCTTTGATCATTTAAAAAGGGAATTTTGATTTTTTTTTTTTAAGTGCTACATCAACCATTAACATTTGGTTCTTCAATGAAGGGGGAAAATTTAATTTTCAGTTCAAGAAAATGTTTCCTGTTTTCCAGGAATTATAATTCAAAAAGATTTTCAATCTGAAAATCTTGCAATAACAAAAATTGCTCATCCTGAGCTGACCAGTCCCCTCAAAAATTCACGAAAATTTCCAAGCCGTGAGACTAGTGTATAGAAGCAAAAAAGAGAAAAACTTAGAGCTCAACAAGAAAAACTTAGAGAACGACACGTACGACATATTAGTTAATTTAAAGGCGGCCCGGATCATGAATGTCGCGACGGTGTTCTTCCTTGCCTCCCTAGTGGTGGCAGCGGCAGCGGCGAAGGTGAACAAGTCTGGCTGCTACGAATACTGCTACGAGCCTTGCGCCGGGGGCAAGAGTAATGAACCCAGCTGCAAGCGCTATTGTGCGGAAGGGTGCGAAATGGGCGACCTGCTCATCGCGTCGATGATCGAGGCCACCACAAAGGAAGCCATCAAGAACAAAGCCGAATGGGAAGCCATCTTGACACCCAAGGTTCCTCAAGCCAAGGTGCGAGCATGATCGAGGAAGTTAATTTCTCGTGAAGCATGCATGCGTTTTGAATTAATTTTATTTTCATTTCATGATCATACCTGCAAGTGTACGTTCTCCTTTTCTTATTTCATACTCTGTTGAATCAGCGCCAACAAAGGTAACAGTGAAGAATGGAAACACGGCTGTCTTCTGGCTCTCGAGTTGGATTGAGGGAGTGTCACCGGCAGCGATGTTCCCAAACCTCTACAAACACAGCAGAAGGAAACGGAGGTCGGTAGCGGAGGCGATGCTGGACGAAAACTGGATCCGGGACATCATGCATAACCTGACAGTGCCTCTCCTTGAGGAATATGTGCAGCTGTGAGCTCTTGTCGACGAGATGAATTTCAACCCAGAAGAACAAGGGCAAGATGAGATTATATGGACACGTACGTCAAGTGGACAGTACTCAGCGAAATCGGCATACAACATGCAGTTTGATGGGGGAGTTGGATCCTTCTTTCCAACCAAGGTATGGCAAGTCTGGGCACCGCCGAAGTGCAAATTTTTTCTATGGCTGCTGCTCCAGAACAGGGTATGGACAGCAGATAGATTGCAAACGAGGCAATGGCCAAATCAATACTTCTGTCCGCTCTGCATTCGGAATTTGGAGACGGCGATGCACCTGTTTGCTGAATGCCCGGTGTGTAGGTACATATGGTCCGAGGTCAGTACTTGGATGCATTCCACAGAGATCAACCCAGCAAGCTGGAGAGAAGGATGCTCCATTGATCAATGGTTCGACGCCCTTACTGATACAGCGACCACGGAACGCATTAAGGGAATAAGTTCACTGATTGTAGTTGTCATCTGGGCAATCTGGAGAGAACGGAATGCGCGTGTGTTCGAAGGGAAAGAGAAACACACCAGTAGAATCATAGCTGAAATCAAAGATGAGGCAAGGTTGTGGAGTGCGGCGGGTGCCAAACAGCTCGCGGCGCTTGTAGTAGCAAACTTTAGTGAGTAATCGACATGTATCTTTAGCCCGACCTAGCCCATGCTCCTAGGCTGGTGCACAGTTATAGTGCGCCACTGGTGCACAAAATTCTCATTCTCTTTAGGGCAAGTACAAAGGTGTTGTCTCATAGCCCGTCTCATAGTTTTCAGACGGTTTCATCAGACAACTTGTACAATAGGTGATTGTTTTAGTTGTCTAGTATTAATTGCATCTTTTCTTAATTTATAGGTGAGAAAAGGAATATTTATGAGTTGCATGGCAACTATAACTCGTACAATGGTGTGTAAGCCGTCTCATACTCCTAAATTTTAGCGCATGAGGTGGTTGCTTCGCGAAACAACCATCTCTTCCTCTCACCACCCTCTCTCTCTTCCACCTCATCAGAAATTCTATATAAGGTTGCATGAGACGGGCTATGAGACTGCTTACGTGTAGCATTGTACCTGCCCTTATAATGGCCGGACAATGTGCCGGATCTTTCGAAAAAAAATACTCTGTTGAATTAATAAAGCGTTGTTTCCCAATTAAGCTAGAAGGAGGCCAGCAATTAAGTCATGTAATTAATTACCATGCAATTAAGTACTTGTGTGTTGAGAGATATGTTTTGCTCATTCGTTCACGTGTGGAATTGTAATGTTCAACAGGGATTAAGCTTTTTTTTTTTTTTTTTTTTGGCTAGGGGGATGATCCGGTTTCCTCACTTTCACTCGAGCCGAGCCGATACTTAATAAATTCCTCGCTCTTGTGTACGTTGCAAACTGAAGTTGTCTCCAGCTGCCAGATAATAAACAACGCTTGATCAGGGAGGGAGAGTTGCAAACAGTATCAGCTAGCAAGCTTGACTTACGGCCGGAAAGAAGATTATAATTACCAGCAGACTTGCTTTCAAGAACCACAGCGGTCGACGGCCTGACGCCTCCTGCAGAAGTTGGTGATCCTCCTGCCGCCACCATCGCCACAGCTGGGAGAGCACGCCTCGGTGCCAGTGGCGGCGATGCCTGAAGAACCTGGGCGCCCATGACAAGCAGGAGCATGGCCACAGCGGTGAACGCTTACGTGCTTGCCTGCCATTGTGCTACCGCTTCCCCCTCCGCTTCCTTGGTTAATTTCCTTGCAAGCACGATCTGGTTCGGAGCGATGTCGGCCATATAAATAGCAGATCGAGGAATATTCTATCCCTAATGGCCTAATCCCTTGGACGTGAGGTGGCAAAGCTAGGCCAACAGTTGGTTAATTAATTACAACTACTATCGATTAGTTAGCCCATTCTCAATGGACCTTTCATTTGGCATTTATTAGGTGACATATCAGCAAAAAAGATGACATGGCATGATATTTAATATGAAAGAGGAGAGAAGCCTTTCATTAGGATGAAAGGGTAGTGACACTCTTTCCAAGTTGATGAAAGGAGAATGAAAGATGCATTTAGACTTTTTTCCTTTCATATGCAAAAAAATACAGATCTCCATTGGTACACCTATGCAACATTTAATATCTCGTTCAACCTATGAAACTGTGATATGAAAGAGTGCACTGAGAGATACACTTTCATTTCACAAATTAAGACTAAAAATCTGATATATCACACTTTGAAAATGTGAAATGAAAGAGGCCACTGAGAATGTCCTTAGAGCAACTCCAACAGGTTTTAAAACATGTTCCCAAAATATGGTTTTGGGACCCAATGCAAAAAACCAGCTCTCCAACAACTCCCGTTCTAGTTCCCAATTTTTTCGTCCGCTTCCCATCCAGACGGCGTCGCTTGCCTTCTTTCCGCCACCTTCTACCGCTCCCAATCTCCAATTTCGCTCCTCCCGCTCACAAGAATATCCCGCGCCTTCCATCTCCCGCGTGCGGCACTACTTCTCCCTCTCGATCCTCCCGACTTCCCGCCCCTGCAGTTTCGCAACTGCGCCGGTGCTCTGCGAAAGAGACCGTCGCCGGCCCTGACTGAACCATGTGGCCGCAGTACCCTGACGAAGATCGCCTGACCACTGTGATCCATCTCATCCGCCACCTCGCCGAGCAGCCAGCTTCGTCCTCCTCCTCCCGAGCCCCGCTCCCTGCAATATTTTCTAGTCGACGGGGCCCTTGTGCAGTCCAGTTTGCCTCCTTCCTCAATTCAGTCCAGAAAACGACATGTGTTATGGTAATTGCACGATGTAGTTTGCTCCGTGACCACTGCACGTCGCCTTGCGCCAATGAGAACGACCTTGATGCGATCGAAGGTATTGTTGGCCAGTCTTGGCATGAAGATTGGATGCGATCAGGAGAGAATACGATGGTTGGACAAAATTACAACAAAATACGGCAATGAATACAAGCCATGCAAATTAGTTGGACTAGATGTGCAAGTGGGCCAAAATTGGTGATGAGACCCAAATCGTGATTTCTGATTTTTTTTTTTTAGGAATCAGATTTTGGAAACTGTTGGAGGAGAGGCTTTTTCTTTGCTTCTAATAGTTTTTGGAAACTCCCAATACCAGGTTATTGGGAGCAAATTTTTTGAGAACTCTTGGAGTTGCTCTTAGTTTGGACTCGATTGAGGGTCCGTTTGGCAACCAGAATCACTTCAGATTCTAGGCTGAATCGGTTGAATCGGAGCCAAAGAGCAAAATCCCGAAACGTTTCTCATCAGAATAGGAACGGAGCGTTTCGTCCAACTGCACTATCCCCGCGAATCGGCGAAAGTGGTGTTCCGCGGCGTTCCGATTCGTTTCGCGCCCAGCTTCTATCAACCTGCCCTCCAACTTCGAACCGTATTTACGCGATTTGCCACCGTCTCTTCGTTGCTCGGTCCACAGGGATCGCCGCCGCCGCCGCCGCCGCCTCGCCGCCGCTCCCCACCACCTCGCCGCCTTCAGCGCCGCCCAGGTCGCCCTCAGGACGCCGAGCCGGACCAGCCGCCCGACGCCACGCGAGATCTGCTGGTTGCCGCCGCAGCAACCAAGGTTTCCCCTGTTCTTTTCTTCTTCTCCGCCGCTCAGTACTGCCTCCGCTGTAGGATTTGTACACACGACGCGAATGTGTCCTTCGATCATGTGCGTGGGCTACAGATAGCAAAGCAACACCCTCGGCTGATACTGTCTTTATACAAGTATACAAATTAGATTTTTCTTAACCATGCCACCGAACATTGCATGCGCGCTATGCAGATTCTTTGTCTTTCGTTTGTATGTGCAACTCTATTAGCAGTAATCAGGCACCATGCTGGTCTAAATGGAAATGGAAGACTTGTATTTTGGAAACATGTAGCTGGCTAGACCAGTTGTGGATTGGACATCCGAACATGTGGAGAATGATGACATGAATTTTGCAATGTCATTTTTATATATTGTATATTTTAGAGACTTCATTTTTTTTTTACGAAGAAAGAGACTTCATTACATATTATAATGCACCAAAAACAACAGTCTAACCAAGGGTAAATGAGTCATTTTGATCCTTCTTCTCTTTTTGTTGAAACTGAAACCAGAAAACTAGCCAAACGATTTCTAAGTGATTCTGTTTCAGGACCTGAAACGTTTCTGGGTTGAATCTGAAACGTTTCTGATTCTCAGTGAATCTGGAGCTATACCAAACGCACCCCTAATAAAGTGCTCCTCCGATCCGCCTGTCGACACGCACGGAGCCGAAATGGATGCGTGTATGTATACCGCTGCATGTGGAAATAAAAGTGCTAAGGAATCAATATCTTGTAGCACGTACCAGACATTCAAGGCGGACCAAAACACCCTTTCCCTACACTCATACAGTATGTTATATCTCTTCATAACACGCCGCAGATGGGCAAAGTGCCCAAGGCGTATTCGACGGACAATGGGATAACGGAGTGACAAGTACAACATTGATAGTTTAATATTTTTGCCTTTTTACTCAAATAATTTTTCTTTATCATTCTACATATTTATGTTAAGTGGCGTATAAAAGCTTTGAAATCACACCTTACGTGCTTTCCCATCAGGTGCAAATGATACCGAGCTGCAGCCTGCAGTCTCTCTCTCCAGCCTGTTTTGCCGATTTGCTCTTTTTTTTGCCAGCACTTTTCATGTTTGCACATTGGACAGCGAGTATCTGCCATAATCATATCTTCGTACCTCATATACTGAGTGACATTAAAGAAGACTAACTAATGACCGAGGCACTAATACAGTAATTCCTCATATACTCATCTTTTAACATAAGTGTCGCCAGACCTCCGAGCAAAATTTAATCGGGTAATTAAATCCACCGCTCAAAACATGATTTTAGCGTCAAAATTTGATCACGAACAGCAAAGCAGTGTAAAGATCTTACTAAATCCAGCGTGTAAATCAATCAATTGGATGCCGACCTTACGGGCTCTCCTGTACATGATAATCTACTGAGTGACATTAAAGAAGAGTACCAGCGTTACTCTAGGTGGTATCATGCTGTGCACATTGCAACTGTATGTTACTGTTTTCAATTGATCTAAAGTAGCCAGCCACGTCTACACAACTCGTGGAGGCCAATTAGAAGATGTCATGGCGTGGCATGGTACAACATCCCCCGGTTGTTACCTAGACCACATAACATGGGCTGACGGGTTTGGCAATGATGGTGGGGTCATACAGTGTTGTTGCCACTGGTGAAGGTTCTCGCCGTCAAATCCCAAAGCAGTTGCTTCGGGCGCTTCCTCTACATCCATTGAAGTAACTTCAGTTTCGTCAGCCTCCACTGATGCTTCAAAAGTTTGTGTGGTTTCCGGTTCAGAGGCAACCCAATCAGATCTTATAACAATCTGTGGTGGTGTCCATGGAACTAGAGCCAAGCTGTTGCTACGCTCAGGGGATTTGTCCTCCAGCTCACAATAGTTCCCTTGATTAAAAGCATGATCTTAAAGAGAAGAATGAAAAAGGTGACATGTTAGAGTTCACACATAAACTTGAAAATATGCTGCAATAAGTGAATGCTGTGCAAAAATAGAAGCTAATTAAAACAAGCTCCAAGAGGAGACCACAGAACCAAAGAATTAAAACAAAAAACATAACCATTGGCGACTAAATCGCACTAAACACCATGAATGAAGGTGACAGCACAGCTCTAACACTACAAAAGGAAAATCATATAAAGCACACCAATTTACATAACTATGTTGGAATGCGAGCAGGTAGTGCCCTGTTTAGAGTTAATCATTATGTCTTCAGGCCGACAGGCGTATTATATTTAGTAGAATAAAAAAAAATGTGCATAACACCACAGAAAATAATATGGCACGACAAAATGCTTAGAAGCACACACCATATTATATTCAACTATCTGTATCACACAACAGTAGGATATTTGCCACTCTGCATGGCTTGCTTATATGTCATGTTAAGACAAGTTTGGATGTAGCATAGATACAAATCAACATCTAAATAGTCTTTTTTTATCAGCAAGAAACATCGAAATACTAAGTAGCCACAGCATCTCACTCATATCTTGCACTACATAATGTTAATACAAGGCCTGGGTTTACATTTTACACTGAAGATCAAGAAATAGCAAACATTCTGGGGAAGAGTACATGCAGACATAAGTGGGAACTGAGAAGGTTGGTCATAATGGACTTACTCTTTAGGCCACGTAGCACGTCTGAACTGACTTTGAACGAAGAGCTTGAAATATTAGGACCAAAGAATACATGGTTATTCACTGGTTTGTACAGAATAAGAGCCATGTCCTCACGAGACACGCATGGTGAAATTCCACTTTCCATCATGTCTTCCACACTAGGCATGTTAACACTACTATTGCTTTCTTCCCCCGTCATCTCATATTGAAATGCAAAGGAAGGGACTGGAGGTTCTTCCATAATAGGTGGGAGCCCAGGGTCCTTCAAACAATAAACGATATTTTATTGAGCAAACATAGCAGCTGTATTAAATATTCTAAATAAAGACCACCAATGCATGCGAAATGCTGAATAAAAAATAGCTGCAAATGAAAGGATGCTAAGTTATACGCACAGAGAAATAGATATGCAAAAATAGCTGCAAATGAAAGGATGATAAGTTATATGCACAGAGAGGTAGACATGCAAATAAGAACCTCACTGCAGGCAAACATCGAAATGTGCCAATACCTACATGCAAGGAAATAAGACATTCTGATAGAACAGGACAACCCACAAAAAGGTAGGGCTACATGTCCAATTGCATGCAGTCTTTGAGGAATAAAACAAACTTTGTCGACTATAACTAAATGTTGAACTGGAAGCTTCTGACAGAGCTGAAACTCGGCACAGTGCTGAGTACACCTCCACAACACCTGTTCTTTCAAACGCAAGGAGCTTCTTCAGGCAAACAGTCACTGGTACAGCTCATGGGTAATTATGACCATCCGCCGTAAATATTAGTGGCCATATACCAAATACTACCTATAGGAAACTTCACCAGAAACAAAAATGACTGGATTCATCACGCATTCACTTGTCAGACTTAGATGTGCTCACACAGATCCAAGCTTACTAACCATATATGTTGAAGACACGATTACTGAAGCAGAAGTAGCTAAAGCTAATATCTATAGACTATAGCGATTGGAACTAAATATTAGGTTATATGACGAACTATTCGGCCGTGTTCACCCTAATCGACCAATTTTACCCATAAAAAATAATCAATCAAAACAAGACTAAAATTTTGCCATAATCAATCAAACCAGCTATGCGTCCGCCGTTCGCCTCTAAAAGATCACCTCGCGTGCACAGCAGGAGCACAGAATTAAGGCATCCCTATCCATGTGCGTCACTCAAAGGGACAGGAATCACCGGCTAACACTCCGGACAATTGAAGTACAAACCAAAATGTGCCCAATAACTCACCAATCTGCGGCTCTTGGCAGCGGAGCCGGAGAGGGAGAAATCGGAGAGGCCGTCGACCACCTGCTCCAACTCCTTCCTCTTCCCCGCAAATCCCACCATCGTCCGCGAACCCGGGCTGATCCCCCGTCCAATCCCGCGCGAATCAACCCCAAGCCTCGCTCGAATTGATCGCTGGCTGAGCTCCGGAGCGCGACGGCGTCTGCCCCCACCGAGGGCGGAAGGGCGGCCGCGGCCGGTGGGGAGTTTCGGTTCGCGCGCCGCACGCAGTATCTTTGGGGGAGGGTTTCGCGCTACTCCACTTTCGCTCGCGTACGGGGGGCGGTTGTTTGGTTTGGTGGCGACCATGGTTGGCTCGCGGTAGATGGATGTTTCCAGAAACGACGCGCTAGGCTCTGTCCTCTGGGTCATTTACAGGTGGGGTCGGATTCTGACCACGCACCGAAAAGAGAATAGTACTATTAGCATGCAATCAATAACAAAATAAGAATAACAAAAAATAAGTGTTTAGCATGCCAAAAAAATAACGAAATAAGAATAAGGAACAGGAAAAATTTGGGCACAGTAAGCTCCCAAACTTTTTAGCATGTACGTATTCCATATTATTTGAATAATAAAAACGTTTGTTATAAGATTACTTTTAATGGGGTGTTTCATTTAATACTCCTTTCGTCTTTTATTATATGACGCCGTTGACTTTTTTCGTTACGTTTGACTGTTCGTCTTATTCAAAATATTTATATAAATAGCGAAGTGTATAACTTAACTTTAACGTGTTTTTGAAGATGAATCAATGATATTCATTTCACATTCGAAAAGTATTTATTCAAATCTATATTGTTGGTCAAAGTTCAACAAAAAAGTCAACGGCGTCATATAATTAAAAACGAAGGGAGTATTATCCAATGCATATAGATATTTTTATAAAGAACTGGGCACTGTAGTTTCCAAAAGTGCACATCATACAGAGCATGAATGAAATACTCCTCTATGATGCATAGATTCATATTGTTATTTTATAGGCTTGTTATAGCATTTAATAATATACGTATAAAATTAAACAATTGCTCTAGTGTTAGTTTCAAGGTATATTCGCAAAAATTGAAATAGTGTGTTGCGACGTAGTGTTGGAAACACTGTATACACCGTTTCTTCTAGATGAAATTGATTTCTTCTTTATCTTCATTATTAACTTAGCACATCATACAAAATGCTGATATACTAGGCTATCTATTGTGAATTATACTCCCACTAAAATTAGCTTGATGTATCTTCCTTGAACCTAAATAAATCTATATATAAATCAAATATGAAAAACTACTATGCCACAACTTTAAGCCCTTTCCTGGCTCCTAGGT
Source organism: Eragrostis nindensis (assembly GCA_012490785.1). Lineage (NCBI taxonomy): Eukaryota > Viridiplantae > Streptophyta > Magnoliopsida > Poales > Poaceae > Eragrostis > Eragrostis nindensis. Next base: position 63,755 of record JAAXCT010001180.1, on the reverse strand, counting down.
TTGCCACCCAGAGTAACACATTATGTGAAAAGAAGAGCAAGAAAGGTAAACACGAGTAATTGCATCATACTATTCACCGTTGTGTGTTTCTGTCGTTATTTTTATTGAACGCCCACATAATAGGATCTACGTTCGACTTGCGTAGTTTTATTGGTGGACATGAGCACTTTAGTTCTCAAGGTTTGAGGGAGTGCGTGTTTTTTTTTTTCTCGCCATGCTAATTGCGCACACATGTTATTTTGTAAGTGTCAGTTGACATAAAATGTTCTAAATCTACCTATGATGTTTCTTTTTATGGTCAAGCAATGCGGAATTAGTAGGTTTTATATAATCAACATATTTGATGAATCCAATATACGTGGTACCAGCCATATCTTCACGATCTAACACAATTATTTTTTATAAGCACTTCTCTTTAAATATTTTTTCCCACAACACACAAATGTTGAATTTTACATATTTCTAATATTTTTAGGAAATGTTGACGATTATTACACCTGGTTTCAAACATTTTCAAGGTACGCAACGGCTAGTCCAGCATTTTTCACTGAAAGAATTTTTCACCAAAAAAAAACTGAAAGTTTTTCCTTTAGAAAATCCCATGTTTTTTAGAGGAAGAAAATCCCATGTTTTTTTTTGAGGACAAGAAAATCCCATTTTTTTTTTAGAGACAAGAAAATCCCATGTTTATAAGCAGCTTTACCAAATAATGGGCCTGAAGCCCATTCAGAAAGAGTCGGGAAGCCCACAAATGTCACCCATCTCTCGCCACCACCCGCCGTTGGTTCTCTCAAGAGTCTTTTACCCCTATGCCATTATAAAAGTTGGCCGTTACGTGTATGCCATTAGAAAAGTTTGTGACACCTGTGTGCCATCGCTCAAACTTTCTTTTACCCGTATGCCATTCCATCCACTTTCAGAACTAGCGGTGTCAAACCGACGCGTGAAATGACCATTTTGCCCCCTGTGGGCCCCACCAATCTTCTTCTTTCTCCCCTTCTCCATTCTCCCATTGCCAGCCATCCTCCCCAACTCCGGCCCCTCCCCAACTCCAGCCGGCCCCACCTCCTCTCCTCTCCTCTCCCGGCTGGCCCCTCCCCAACTCGCCGGCGCTCTGCCGCCGCCGGCGATGTCCTGACCGGACCACCTCGAGCCACTTAGACTGTGTGGTGCGGATGTGCGACGCCCACCACCACGAGTAGGCGTTGCTCGCTGCGCGCTGCAGCATAGCCGGCCGGGCCGGGATCACGCGCGCGGCCGCCCGCTCCCCACCTACTCCGCGTCGTCGGCCGCGCCCTTGCTGCGACGGGGTAGGGGTGCGCTGCTCGCCGGCAATGCGGTGGACCAGTGCGGCGAGGGTTGTGGCAGTGGTGGCGTCTGGCCGAGCCGCGAGGGGCCCGGAGAAGGAGGAGGAGGGAAGAGGGGAGGGGGACCGGTGGCTGTGTGCGGCATGGCGAAATAGGAGGGTGGCGGGGTGGTTTCTTTCGTGTGGCCGCCGCGGCTGGGCGGGACTTGGTGGTTCGCGGGCGGGTGGCTGAGCGCGAGGCGCGCGGCCGGTGTGCGTGCGGACGGCCACGCGCGTGGCGCGGTACGGGAGGGCTCCGCGCGTGTCCTGGCCGGACCACCTCGCGCGTGCTGCGGAGCTCGCTGCCGGCGGCGCTCCCGTGCGCTGCAGAGCCCGCGCCGGCAGAGCTCCCGCGTGCTGCGGAGCTCGCTGCCGGCGGCGCTCAAGCAAGCTCCCGGTGACCGCGCGAGGGACGGCGGCGGCCGGAGCTCCGCCCATGGGTGCGCGCGGTGGCGGCCGGAGCTTCGTCCAGGGGACGCGGCGTCACCTCAGCGGGAGCGGGAGCCTGGGTCCGGCGAGGTGGGGCCTGGTCCGGGGGGGGGGGGGGGGGGGGGGGGGCGGGGCGCGGGGTCACCTCGCCGGGAGCTTGGGTCCGGCGGCGTGCCGGCGACGGCGACGACCGGTGCCGGCGACGGGAGAGAGCCAGGCACAGGGAGAGGAGAGGAGGGCAAAAGAGTCTTTTCCATATGTGGGTCCCACATGTTGTAGCTACCAAACCGTTAACTTCTAACAGAATGTGGATGGAATGGCATACGGGTAAAAGAAAGTTTGAGCGATGGCACACAGGTGTCATAAACTTTTTTAATGGCATACACGTAACGGCCAACTTTTATAATGGCATAGGGGTAAAAGACTCTTCTCTCAATCAGCCCCAAAATTGGTCGAAACATTCCCCCACCTCGCCGCCCAAAACCCACTCTCCAAAACCCTCCTTCCCGCGGCGGCCGCCGCCGCCGACGGCGACGGCGACGGAGAGGGAGCCATGGCTACTCCTGCGCCCGAAGAATTGTTGGTGCCGAGGTCCCCATCCCCGGTTCCGACAGGATACGGTGGATCGACCTCACTGTCCCCTCCTCCTCCCCCGAGTTGGCGAGCCCATCGGATCCCTTCGTCTGCGTGCCCCCGCGCCCTACCTCGGGGTGCCACACCATATCCTCCGGTGAATCACAGCATTACCTCGCCTGGTACGCTCCGTGGCCTCTCCTCGCTGCTCGGAGATATACCTTTGTTCTGTTAGGACAAGTGGGTGCGAAGGGTTAGTGAACATTGCGAGGCGATTCAGCTTTGATTAGTTTGCGCTTTGGGAGCAGGTTGAAGTCATGTATTTTTTTATGACTCCTTGTGGAACTAAAACTTTGTTGCACACTTTCTTAATACGGCTATGTGATGAACCCTAGGTTTGTCGCTGCTCCACTAAGTCCACTTAGAGTTGTACAATTGTTTCATAAAATTGTCTAGGCGTTAGTTCATGTTAACTTGATCCTGTATTATGGAATCGATGCTCCATCATGCCAAGGTCGAGTTCCGGTCCTAGGCACCATATTGCATTATGGAGGTGCTGACATGGCAATACTGTGCTGCTGATATACAACTACCCTGCTATGCAGCAAAAGCTAATGTACTACCAAATTTGCATAATGATTGTCTAGTAGAGTACCTGGATCAAGCCATTTTTTTCCTGGCAATTACAACAGATAGTCCCAAACATTAAAATTAGGAACTTCTGCTAAATTTTTACTGCAGAAATAGTATTGTTTCCTTACATTATATTATGATACGGACTGGCTTAGATTCGGTAATACCTGTCCGATGGGAGGTAGCGAAAGAGTGCGCTTGAGGTAGGGACTCAGGAGAGATGACCCATGGGGATATGTGAGGGTAGTTTCCTTGTTCAATTTTTGCTTGAACACGAAAATAGATGACATACTGTTTAAAGAGAGCTGTCCCTAACAGTCTGGACTAATTAATTCTCCTGGCTAGATAAGATAGACAACTAACTAGATGAAGTAACAACTGAATAGAAGTCAGTGAACCACCAGATGTTATTAGATGCTCTTGGCCTCTCTGACTCACCATGTAGTAACCATGCCGCCGCCGTTGACATGCCCAAGGCCTATAAAAGAAGCAATTTTTTTCTTCTGCACACTAGCTGTAGCCAGCTTTGCACTGTATTTACTTTCTAAAAAGATGAAGATCATGTTGTGTAAATTTTTGAAAGATCAAGATGATTTGTGTCTTACAGGAGGCTTCATGAGGAACACCAGAATGTGATTGAGGTTATTGAACTTTGCGCGTCCAAGGAGTTCCCGGACTCTGGACTGCGGTTGGTCTTCCAGGAGGCGCTATGTCCATTTGCCTATTTGTGTGAACGTGAGGTTGGCTCACTCATGGCATCTTATGCCAATTTTGTTTTTCAGTAATTTTCTGGAATCTTAGAGACTGAAGTGGTCATTTACGTGGTAATGCAGGGGGGCAGGCGAGGCGAGCTTGTTTATCTGCTATATGTCCTTACTGTTTCTGGAGTCGCTCTCTTGTGCCACTTGCGCAGCCCATCTTCCTACATATCTGGTTCAATACTGCATCAACACGATATAATTGAGTTTAATCTCCAAACTCAAACACAAAGTGCGAAGGTTACAGCTGTAACAGCAAAGCCTGGATGTCTAGTGGTTGGGCGGCAAGATGGGTCAATCTGTTCTTACAGTCTTGGCAAAGTTACACCTAACGCACCAGGCAAGTATTCTACTGCCCATCCGCAACTCAAAATTCACTATTTTCAAGTAATCTCAATATGAAACAAGTTCCAGATTTTTTTTTTTTGAACCTGAAACAAGTTCCAGATTATTGAATTTGGAACTTGCTGAAACCCTTCCCAAGATTTTATGAAAGTTTTATCCCTTCCACTGTAGGTTTCTCAAACGAACTGCGAGATGATGCTGGGATTGGGCGTTTATGGACTCTCATGTCCAGGTACTTATTTTCTCACAATAGTACACCAAATAATGAAAGCATGAGCCAACAGTTGGAACTCTACACAAATTTATTTTTAGGGAGACTCAACAAAATACTATTTTTGTGGCTCATCCACCATTGCCTCTGCTAAGTAGCTCTTCTTACAAACTACCATAGTCAAGATTGGGCAACCTGTACAATGTTCATATTCGTGTGGGTATTTTTTTCCTGATGCCAAGTTATTGATATAAGGAAAAAAAAAAAGAAGGTAGCAAGCGCCGGCCAAAGAAAGCCAGGACACCGATAACTATAAACCCTTAGCCAGAACAGGCTGGACCAGAAAGGAAATTAAACTAGCTAGGACACCGATAACTATAAACCCTTAGCCAGAACAGGCTGGACCAGAAAGGAAATTAAACTATCTGTAGACTATTGACAGTTTAATTTACTGTTTCTAGTCCAGGGCAGCATAATATGTTATTAATTTATTTTCAGAACACTGTCAAGCTTCTTTTCTTGATCTAAATGCCATGTTTTATGTTTATTTTTTTTACTTCTATAACAATGTGTATAATACTTAGTCTACATTATTTGCAGAACAAAGCCTGTAGGGCCTGTGCAGGATGTAGTGGCGACTATTGTAAATGAAATGAGCCTGTTATTTGTTCTGCATTTGGATGGAAATTTGCGCATATGGGATACTTGTAGTCACACAAAACTTCTCAATTATAATGTTAACTTGAATGTTGTTGAAGGTAATTTCAATTATCTTTACTCGCTATTGATCTTCTACTGTACTGTCAGTTACGGTGTTAAGAGATTCCTTGTAAGATATTTTTGTGCTGTTGACAATACATGCAATGTCATTGTGACTCTCATGTCTTATACTCTTATATGTAATCTGTTGACAGCCAATGTTATCCTAATTGCTGGATAAGTGATAGACTGATTGATTGTGGCTTGATCCGTGTGTGTTTGTTTTAGTGAGCTTAGTGGCATCACTCTAAACATGGAAAAGAAGTAATTTAACCGAAAAAAGAAAGTGAAAATAGTAGCAGTATAACATTTGAGGTTGATTATTCATTCATTTATTTTAGTTAGCGAAAATTCCATCAGAGAGTAAAGGAGAGTGTTGAGGGAATTATTTGTGTCGCATATATTTCATGGATAAACTAGTTTAGGTGTGCTTTGTTGATTCACTGCAATATTGCAGCCGCTTCTGCAGTTCAATCTTTTCATTTTCAGCAACTTGGTTTCTTGTAAACAGCATGTTAACAGTTTAAGCTTTGGTTCCAGACATTACTGAACTTCTCTTGTTTTCAAGTAGTGTATTTCTATTAACACATTATCGTTATCTTCAGGCCATCCGTCTAGGTTATGGGTTGGTGAGGCTGATGATGAGCAAGAGCTGATATCGTTAGCAGTTCTGCATCAAGGGACTGTGGTATGTCTCACTTGATTATCTTCTACTTACAAATATTCTGTTGTACCTCTCTGCTTGAGGTACCCCAACATGAGAACAGAACCCAAGGTTGCAGACCTAGGTGCCTGTACTATTAGGAAACAGCAACAGAATGTTCTAACCTTCTTGGTGAGATATGACATGAAAGATGTGCCTAGTCAGTATCTCCTTACATCACGGGCCTTCCATTGTTGACATGCCATTTCATATTTATGTGATTGATTATGAGGGGTTTATTTTTTTATTTCATCGATTAAGGGGCGTCTGGCTTGAATTTCACAGCTTACCATGGTTGGGCTTGAAATGTTGAAATTCATAAGGTGGAGGAGATGTTATTTGTTTGTGCTGTTTCTCTATAATATTATCTTTTTGGTAATCGATCGATGTAGATTCCAACTGTAGAATGTAGGTTATCAGCATGTCACTGTTCATTGCTATATGCAACCTCCTAATCGGGTCATTCACCGTTTAGTTTAAATAGTTTAAATGTTGTATCTGGTGATATATGCTTTGCGCTAAAGTTAGTCACTTCATGTGTCATGGATACCTTTGTTGGTCGCACCTACCAGTGCAATGCCCACATTTTCAACAGAAGCAGCCTAGCGTCAATTCGTTCATTGCTCGAGAACAAAGATAGTTTGGTTAATGATTGTGTTAGTTCAGTTATAGATTAAGTTTGTTCAGGATGTTTGTTACTAGGTGACCGCCTCTATGTAATGAGCACATAATTTCAATAAACTCAAGCAAGAATTATGTTAATCTCTTCTCAGAGCCTGCACAGGAGGGTAAGAGTTGCCTAATTTGCCCTTCCCCAGTCATATCATCATGATATATAATTTGCCTACCATGAATTTTTTATCATCTTACAATGATATAATGTGATGGGACATGGAGTTTGTTATTTTCTCTCATCACATACAACCTACTAATGGAAGCTGGGTCCTTAAGTTTAGGTGTTGGATCTGGTGATCTATGCTTTGACTTCATGACATCTACTTTAGCTATTAGGCCTCGTATGTAATGTTACTTTCTCTCATCATTATTTCTGGAAGTAGCTGACTGATTATCATTATGACATGTACAGGTTCAAGATCATGATCATATTGCTGTGTATGGCTTCAGTTTTTCTGCCGGGGAAAGATTTTTGTTCTCCCCTGAGCCTTCAATTTCTTCCATACCATTGCTGGAGGTAAACAATACCATCACCATGTGTGATACACTTATTATTTTTTATGCATTGTGAAGTTCTGAATTGTTGGCATTGGTGGTTGCAATATAAGAGTGCATCTTCCATAAATTGAACTGTAGCCTGTACAAATATGTCCCCACATGGAATGGGATGCACTATCCTCATGCTATTGCTTACTATCCTGCCTCACTTTTACTTACCGCTGATAGGAAACTAAACAATCATGGTATACACACAGCTAAACTCTCTCTCACCAAAAAAAAAATGATGAGGCAGCAGTCAGCATTTCAAATCTCATTGTTTTATCTGCATTGTCATCGATAACTTTTTTTTGAGATATCGATGTACTTTTTTTTTTGTTATAAGGTCACCTGCCTATTTCATTAGAAATGAACCAGGCAAAAGATGCTGGAGATTTATCTTTAGCATTTCCCAATCATGGGTTCTTTGTAGTTTCAATTATTTATTCATGTTCTTGGAAGATCATAACGATGCATTATTATTTCTTATGAATATATCGTTACACCACCGTAGGGAGAATTGAGTGTCGCGCCTTGTGACAACTTATTGTAGCTAGAATTCTCATATTTGCAGCCAATAGATGGCTACTTTTGTCAAACTGCTGATGGATGATGCATTTCACTCAGGGGAAGCTTGTTGACTTGAAAATAGGCACAACCAAGCTTTGGATACTTAAAGAAATTGGAACGATGCTCTATGAAATATTGCAGTACGACCCTGATACGTAAGTATGCTGAACCTCATTGTTGTCACCCAGTACTATTGTAATTCTTATTTCCTTAGTAAGTGTTAGTTAAGTTCTTTTCATAACTTTTGCAGCTTTTTAAACTCTCAGCTAAGTATATCTCATCTGAATGATCCTGATTACTAAATATTTTCAACTGTACAAAAAGACAAGCGAAACTAACATATAAACACAAATCTGTAAGTGTGTGTGTGCGATTCATATTTTCCACTTCAATAAACCCTTGAAGAATTTTCAGAAGTGCAATATGTTATACATTTGCTTAATAGGTATTGAGGTGCATGTGCCATTAGGTGGTTGCATTTCTCATATTAATCAGTTATGGTTAATTTCTGTATCAGTATCACTTAATTATTGTCTTTCCCACTTGATTACACCAAGACATAGTTCGATCCATTTGTTAGGTCATCTGTCATTGCCTTTTTCTCCATTTTTTATAGTCAGTATTCTAGTTTCCCTTTTCTCACATAAACCCTAGTCACAGAAGATACACTGTATCAGGTAAGTTTACTTTAAGTGGGCAAGGATTTATTAGTAATTTGAAATGATGCAGTGAGAGAATTTGTTCTTATGTGCTACAAGAAGATGCTATCAGCGAGCAATTGTTTCAAAGTTCGGATAATGCATTGGATGATTTGGTCTGGACAGCTGATTCAGTGTTCTCTTCCATGAAGGTAACTATGTTTTTCTCATTCATGGTCATATTAGTTATGCACACCGATATGATTCTGTGTTGATTTTCTACCTTTTTATCTGACTTATTATGCTTACTAACTCAAGTTATGAGCTTTAACTTCTATTTCACATTAAGTTTAGGCTTATTGCTGTTTTAGCCATTAAATTGATTAATTTACTGATGCATTTTTAAACATGATATAAACTAAAGTAAAAGAGATTATTAATCAATATATGGTTCACAAATCACAAGTGTAAACTTTCTTTTAAATTACATAATTATGGAAATTTACGTAGCTTTTTATTTTCACTTTGGCTTGACATGGGAAGACACCTCGATAATGTAAAGAGAGGTAGAGGGAGACCAAACCTGACATGGGAAGTGTATGTGAAGGGAGACGTGAATAATTTGAATATCCATGGATAGAAGCGCATCAAAACTAGCAATCCACATGCTCAAAATTTCAAACACTTCATTTTATGTCATGAACTCAAAATCGAGCATCCATCTTCGGAGCTGGAGCTATGCCAAACAGTGTTCTTTTTTTTTCCTTTTTTTTTCCTTAGGTCTTCAGTGTCCTTGACCTATCTAGATGATGCTATCTGTAGGAGCAAGCTTTCAATTTTATTTCATCCATGTTTTCGCGGAGGCTACTTCAACCAGGAGTAAACCATTGTTCTGCTCTGCGTGATACCTTATTAGAGCACAAGAGGTTTCTTTCAGATTCTGAGTTTCAGTCACTTACAGCTAATGGGTTACGGAAAGAAATTTTATCCATTATAGAGCAAGAGGTACTCATTTTATTTTGTTTTGTTGTTTCTTTATGTAGTTTCCGGCTTCCTAATCAAGTTCTAGTGTATGGCTGAATTTCCATACTTCTTGTCAGGGAACTTCACAGACAGCAAGTGCTACAGCTTATTACTGGAAAAAGTTTTCTGCACGATATCTTCACAACTGGTGTTGGAACAATAGGCCATATGGGTTGCTTCTTGATAATAACCGTGATGTGTTTGGTTTAATTAGGAAGGGGTCAATTTCTATGTTCCGCTGTTTGGAGAGTGTGGAGCTGCTTATTTATGGTTTGTTTTTGTCCCCTAGTATTTAAGAATAATTTTTACATCAATTGGGAGCAATTAGATATAATACAAGTAACCTAATATTTCAGGTTCCTCTGATGAATTGCGCAATCTTGATGGTCTGGCAATGAGCTTATTGGATGATGTTTCTGACTTCGAACCCCTTGATGAAGTTCTTAGGTGCATGGGACATATACACCATCTGCTGGGGAGGTCATCCACTGCAATATATTACGAGTCCCTAATCAGTTCTGTTATATCATCTGATGAAATTGTTTCACAGATAATGAAAATGTTACAGACTGGTTTTAGCCCTCAATCTTCCTCATCCATCGCTACATTACTTGGAACTGATGCTTATTTACAAAGAAGGCAGACAGCTCATAAAAATCAAAGGAAGTTTTCGGTTGAGATGTTACAATCTCTTCATAAGCTGCAATCAAGATTGAAATCCTGGTCGGCAGTATTTGATGTGATTGAGCAGTTCATGAAGTGTTTGAACACAAAAATCACCGTACAAGAGTATGGAACAAAGAGAGTTTGTAATGTAAATTCTATGTTACTGGTTCAGGCTACCTCACAGGTTGCAAGAACAATGTTTGAGTGTGCTTTTGATCTGTTTCTGTTTCTCAGTTATCTGGTTGATGTCGGTGGGCAGGTACGGCTATTTTTTTTTTCATACCATATAGCTAAAGATATACTACATTTTTCAGCGTCATGAACATGCTTGGCTTGCTTGTCTGAACTATCACATAGGAGTTGAACCTAGCTCACTAGGTTATGGGTGTGAATGCACGCCTAGATTACCCAAGTTTGAGTTCTTGTCAAGGAGGATTAGCTGCCTATTTTTATTATTTGTTACAAGGCTACCTAGTTCCTAGATTGGTCGAGTTTTGTCTGAAATATAACCTTTATCAGTCCCTTTGTTTCATATTACATGTCACTCTGGCCTTGGGCACGGGAATTAAGAAGAGGTGAAAAAGTAGAGAGTGCGCAGAAAACGAGGAAGAGTGCAGGAGGGGAGAGAGAGGTGCATTGGGAAGAGAGAATGCCATGTAATGTGAGAAATTTTGAACCCTAGAGCCTAGAATGACATAATTTGAAACATAGGGAGTCATTGGTAGAACTCTCAAGAAATTATGCAAATACCAGGATAGTGGACTGCCATTTGTTATTCTAGGATCAATCAACTGAATCAATCATGCAAATACCAGGATAGTGAACTCACATTTTATTCATTACACATCCCAACTGTCACGATGCACTAATGGTCATATAGATGGATATGTTTTACTTGTCGTTTCAGCATAGTGTCAGTAAAGATATGCCTCAGGTTACTTGGCCTGCAGGCTCCAAATGTTACTTTCATGTGCAATATATCATATTCAACTTGTACAGATAGTGTTTTCACATTTTCTTTGTGCCCCCCTAAAGGCCTTGAGAGCTATGCTCCGTCTCTTGTACAGTTACTTTTGGTTTTCTATATTACTACCACAGCAGGGGTTTCCCTTGCTGTATTCCCTTCAAAAAAGAAGATTACATTCAAATAACCATTTACATTTTTTTTATTCCTTCGCCTATGGGAGTATGTGTTGTAGAGCTGTGGCTGCTGTGGACTAATTAGTCTTCAATGTATAGTTGATTGTAAGTTGTAGGAATTACACTTTTCTTCCTTTGATAATAACAGTAATAATTTCTAAATCAGGTCTCCTTATTACAAAGTGATGTTGCCAGAATAAGACTGAAGTTGTTTCCAATGATTCACTACATAATGGGGCAGTGGATTGCTATCCACTTTGTAGCTATTTCACCAACCACAGCACCAAGCATTGAGGATTTTAGCTATCAACTTTCTTCACTCCAGCTAGGTAATAATTGCCTAAAATATATGACCGCATTGTTACATCAATGTATCATTTAAATGGCAACCACCTGCTATAACGAGTATTTTGTTTCCTGCTTTAGTGCTTTATGATGTCATAATGAATCCATACCAAAGGACTGCAGATTCTCATTTTTCTGCTTTGTAATAACATGTCAAGTTCTGGGTTATTGTCATTTAGAGACACTTTTGTCAGATCAGTAACTAGTACAGTCTACAGGACAATACACATGGAATAGTGAGCAAGAATTTCCTTGCTTGATTTTCCTTCGCTCGCGAGGATTTCTGTATCTACTAGCATTATATACCAACTGTAGGCTGAGCTGAGCAAAGGAAACTAATGGTGCCATCTTATTCATGGTAGAAAGTCCAAATTGGGATTATGCTTTGCTCATGACAGATTGTTGCTCTACACCTACAAATCTGCATATGCAGAGAAGAATAGAATGGCATGTCTATATACATGTACTGGTGAACATTTAAGCATAGAACATCCTGCAAATGCCAACAATAGGATCAAAACTTGATGTGATTAAAAAACATCTCAGATTCAAGATTTATGATTTGTATTTTTTACCCAGCTACTATGTCTGTTTCTTTTCTTTTCTTTTTGAAACTGGGCAGATTCATTGCTCATGTGCTGACATATCATCAGCAACAATAACCCGGATATAATTAGGAAGGGTATTGAGCATAGGATCTACTATGTCTGTTTCTGCATTGGAGCGTAAGCCATATTTATAGATTTCTAAGAAACTAGGGGCCGTGACGTGAGTCTACACTCTGTCTCATTAAGTCTACGCTCTGTCTCATTTTATGGTTTCTCCTGGTAGCTACCAGTCTATACATTCTGCAAGCAGTTATTAGTTGCTTATTCAATTTTTTATTTGGAGTTTAAATTAAATATTTTAAACCTTGAGACACCCTCCTGTCAGGATGACATTCCCGACCGGAGGTTTGTATTAGCAGCAGGTGAAAACCCACTGGTCTGAAAGTCAAGCATTACCGACCAGCGGGAGGACTTTCTTTTATTAAACTTGCAGATGCTGTTCTAAAGCGAAACTGCTAACATTGCTTCAATTTGTGCAGGCAAAGGTGATGAGCTGTCTTTGCACAAAAAGCTCGGCTGCTCTGATTTTACATTGGCTTGTTTACTTGATTTTGCGGAGTCTCCTGAAAGAGATGTTCTTCCAAGTCCAGCTGAGATAATCAGCCTTGTAAGGAGGTTTAGCTGTTCGATTATGAGTGGAAGTAATTTTGAATATGTGCAACCGTTGTTTGGTTCCATAATGAATCTATCAGCAATTCTCGTCCGTCATGGTCAACATGAAGCTGCTCTGGTACTGTTGTTTGTTTGTTGTCTGAAATACAATAAATCGTGCTTGATTTCATTTGATGCGGCATTGTTTGACGAAAAGTTATAACCTATGCTTTATTTTTCTTTGTAACAGAGTCTGCTGGGAATTCTCGAGACATACTTGAACTATGAGAAAGTATCTCAATCTGGTCAGGATGCAGATATTGCATGTGCAGCATACCTTCATCTCAATGGATTTTGCCTTCTGATGCTTGCGCATGATGAATCTAACATAATTTTAAGTGAATCCAAGGTTCATGGTGCTATCAGATGCTTCTTCAGGTACGGCCCATCCATTATGCAAATGTCAATTCAGGAAGCGGTAATTGTGGTCATAGACAGCGAAACTTTAGTGTTTTCATTGTGTTCTTATTATAGGAACAGTGACATGTATGGTGTAGAGTTATTGAAAGGCATATATGATTTTATACATAAAAAGGGGCCTAACTGACCTGGGAGTTGCCCGATTTCTAGTTTGTTCTACTGTTTGACTTCAGAAAATTTGATTGGATGCAGCATTGTCATCCTTAATCTCACATCTTTGTACATTTTGTTTTAGGTGGAATTGCCACAGGACATTAGTTTAGCAGTAAGTTTGACATCCAAAATCTTATGCTGGCACCATGCAATAAATCTAACACATGTTTTGCAAAGTATAAACACAAACGTTGTGTGCACCTTATGAAATTGTGGTGCGGAGACAAATCATCAGTGGCACTCCTTATTGCTTTGGTAAATGTATGATAAGGGGTTTTGCCTAGCAATTCAATGACCTAACATTTTCTGTACCTTGGACACTTGGTTTAATTTTAGTTACCCTAGTTACCAGGGTTCTGTTCTGTCTAGAACAGAGCAGTACATGTCTTTAAAGATGGGAGTAACTACACTTGGGAGTACACTGGATTTTCCTATATTCATATTGCTAGTTGCTTTTGTTATATTGGGCTATTGGCTAGCTCTGGTGTTAACATGCAGTTACTTTGGAAAACAGAGCTGCATCTGGGCACGAAGCTCCGAAGGCTTTGCAAAAGTTCTCGTTGGAAACAGGATTTCAAGTTTCTGGTGACATTATTCTCCTTGCTTTGTTTTTTGTATAGTCCATTCACATTACTTACTGTTTGGTTCTCTTTTTCAGGGGAAAGCAGATCTATTTCTTTGTGGAGGCTTCACTATTACGAGTGGGCTATGCAAATCTTTGAGCAGCACTCCATGAGTGAGGGGGCATGCCAGTTTGCTCTTGCTGCTCTCGAACAAGTAGACGCCATTGTTGATTTTGACAACGGAAATGAGGCCGAGGGCCTGCCGGAGACTGCAACGATGATAAAAGGGCGGCTGTGGGCTAATGTATTCAAGTACAGCTTGGATTTGAAACACTTTCGAGATGCATATTGCGCAATAGTCTCAAATCCAGATGAAGATAGCAAATATGTCTGTTTGAGGCGTTTCATCATAGTTCTTTGTGAGCTTGGAGAAACAAAGGTATATCTAATTCTTTATTTACCCTTTATTGTTGACCACATGTGATGATAGTATTCCATTTTTTCAACTGATGTTCAACATGTGGCATTATTTTGCATTTGTGATATTTGGTTCTTATCTTTTTCATTGTATAAAAGATTTTGTTCATAGTTCTGTTGGAATTTAAAGTTGCCTTTCATCTATTGAATTAGGTTCTTTGCAGTGGTGAGATACCATTCACTGCCTTGGTAGAGAAAGTTGAGCAAGAGCTTTTCTGGAAGGTTATCCCTCCCTCACTTCCTCCCTCACTCATGCATTCGATCTCTCTCCCCCTCATGTAAATTGACCCAATCATTGTCTGGCATTGTGCCATCCCATCCGTTTTTGGTTCACAGGCTGAGCGCTCAGATTTGTCTTCGAGGCCAAATCTGTACAAGGTTCTTTATTCATTTGAAGCTTATAGGAACAATTGGAGGAAAGCAGCTGCATATATGTATAGGTATTTTGTTAGACTGAATAGAGAGGGCAATGCAGGTGCCAGCCGTCAACTTTCTCATGAATTGCAAGAGAGGTTGCATGCTTTATCTGCTGCTATCAACGCATTACAACTTGTTGATCCCTCATTTGCATGGCTTGATTCTGTTTGTGATGCTGATGATCAATTTTCTCCGAGCAAAAGACCTCGCAACCTTTTGATGGAGCACTGTATGTTCCGTTAGACTTTTGACTACTTTTTGGTTTACATACACAATAATGTGCTTGATTTGACATTTATTCTCCATGTGCAGCTGCTTTTAGCACAGACTCTGAGATTTCTAGATTACAATTTTGTGTTGACATTGAAATTCTTGAGAAGGAATACACACTAACAGAAGCACTGTATATGCTCAGTACCTTAAATCCCGGATTCATATTTTCTGGTATGTCCAAAACTATTGACAAAGAAGAACTTTATTACTTGAGCTTTTGAAGATCCATATTTTAAAACACTCGGACCCATGTTTGTGTGACTGCAGAAACCCAATCAATTGAGGCCCTGGTGGATATTCTTATAAACAAAAATCTATATGACATGGCCTTCACCATTGTGCTGAAATTTCGGAAGGAGTCAGAAATGCAAAGGTATATTGAAATTTCTTGTTTGTTTGGCTTTTTATCTTTTCCCTCATCTCTATGGATTGTTGTTTCTCATGCTTTATTCTGTGACTCTGCATTAATCTGACTCAGTTGTTTTGTTTTACTGTAGGGAATTGGAACGTGTCTTTTCAACCATTGCCCAGCAGTGCTGTCCCTGTAGAGCAGGCAAATCAGGGTGTGTTCTTTTTTTCCTTTCTGAATTTTGGGATTGCTTTTTTTTGGTCTAATTTGCATAGATGGACGTGTTATAGTAAATAGTAACTACTATGTGTTCGTAAATGATATGTCCTAATGACAGGAGAAATCTTACTGACAGTCGACAGCCACTGCTTCTCCCTTCTTCTGAGGATGATGCTTGGGATGTGAAGAGCAAGAGTATTCCTGTGGCCCATCAGTTGCAAGGAACTTGCCACTGGGAAACCCTTGAATTTTATCTGGTATGTGCCTTTTGTGCTTCTTCTGTTGTATTTAGTGTTCTTCAGTGCTGCATTTTTGTACACCGTCGGGGTTGTATTTTCAGTTTTATTTTGAAATAGGCCTCTTTTTTATTGATATATCTCAAAGCTGAGAAGATATCAAGATTATTATGTCAATTTTTGTTTCTACTTTTCACCTTTTGGAGTAATCAGTCAGTAATGAATAACTGATGAAAACTTTATGTTTTGCCTGGTGCTGCTTCTGTACATCAGTTATAATTTCGTGTTCTGCACCTATGATACTGTTTTTAGTTACATCATTTGGTTCAGTTTATCTGAATGTTGCGACATCACTCCTTCCTGCCCCGTTAGAATTCGTGTACGAATTGCTATACTAGTGATATTGTCCATGAATTGCAAATCTTTGTAGTGTTTCCTCATTATTGTATCACTATTTTGCAGGAGAAATACAAATATTTGCATCCTAGGTTGCCAGTGACTGTTGCTGAAACACTTCTTTACACCGATCCTGAGATCGAGCTACCTCTTTGGTTGGTTCAGATGTTCAAGGTGATGTCCCAAGAAATAGTCTCTTGTAGTTCTGTGGGCTGTTATTTTAACTTTGACCGACCTGTGTTCTGGCCGCTACGCTTTACTTTTCAGACAAGCAAGACCGCGAACAAGACCATCTCATGGGGCATGTCTGGCAAAGAAGCAGATCCTGCTGCATTATTCAGACTATATATAAATTACGGCCGGCATGCAGAAGCATCCAACATGTTGGTGGAGTATCTGGACTCGTTCGCATCAACGGTAATGAATTGATAAACTTTAAGATTGAAGTGCAAGGTCTCAGTGAATGCACGGGTAATAGCATCTAAACTCTTGAAAACAATTTGCAGAGACCGGTGGACGTCCTCCATCGCAAAAAGACGTCTGCGGCTTGGTTCCCATACAATGCTATTGAAATGCTGTGGTGCCAACTGGAGGAGATGCAACGCGCTGGCCATAGCGTGGACCAGTGCGATAGGCTCAAGAAATTGCTACATGGAGCCCTGATGAGCCACCTTCAACAGGTTAAGCCCATCTGAATGCAGAAAATTTTCTGTTTCTAGGTGTCGGTGCTGATTGCGTTTTTGGCCTTACCATGATTCCAGATTGTGGTTGACTCGGAGGACGTGCTATCTTCAGTTGGTGGACAGGGAGTGGAGAGCCAAAGCAGCTGATGATGTTAGTGACGGCCAAACCATGGAATCTTGTATGTAAAAATTGTCTGTATGATGAACTGTTTTGTACGCTAATTCTCCTCGACGAGGCAGCCTTGTCCTTAGGAAAGAACCGCATGTTCGTCACTTGTTTCTGTAGACACAGCAACATTCCATTTGTAATGTGCATATCGATCGTCTTTGACTTGTTCAAGCTCCATTTGCAGATGGAGTGACGCCTTTCACCTTACACGAATAGGTTGAGATCTTATTTGAAACCAAACAGTCAAATAATTATTTGAAACCAGACCGTCGTGTAATTAAATGACTAACGATAGTGTGCGAAGCTATGGGATCATGCCCAGTGTCGCTTGCTCAGTTGCAGCTGGTACTTTTTTTTTTTCTCTAGCAGGCTCGGCTAGAGAAAACCGAAGACCCGTGAGGCAATGCAGCAGTGTAGGGCCACCCAGCCCAGCTGATCAAGGTGTGGGACCCAGCCCAGCTGACAGGTCGGACGCAACCCTGGGTCCCTGTACAAAAATTTGCGCGCACACTGTCGCGTCGCGCGAAACCCGGGCCGGCTGGCCGGCCGTTGTGCCGCGTTGCTTCCCCCTCAACCCTCCCCACCCCACACCGAATCGAATCGAATCCCACTCGTGCGCGCGCGTCGCCTCCCACCTCTCTCCCGCCGCGCCGCCCTCCCATTCCGCCGTCGTGGGCGCGACGGGGAGGCAGGTCGGAGGCGGCGGAGGAGATCGGCGGCGAGCTAGCGCTGCGCGCGGTTGGCACCTACCTCTGCCAGATTCTGTCAGGTAGGCAATCCGACGCCACAAGGATGAAGGTTTTGGTTTCAATCCACGGGATCGTCTCGACGAATCTCTGCGCCTTTGCTCTGCAGGCTGAGGCGGCGACAGGTGGGCATTCTGGGCGAGGAGGTGAGGGCCGCAAATGGGGCTCAACGGCGCGGTGTCCGGTGTGGTGTCGAGGAAGGTGCTGCCGGCGTGCGGGGGGCTCTGCTACCTCTGCCCCTCGCTGCGCCCCCGCTCCAGGCAGCCCGTCAAGCGCTACAAGAAGATCCTCTCCGATATCTTCCCCGCGACACAGGTTGGCAATCCCTTTTCCGCTCCTCTCTCAGGTCAGCTCCATGGCTGGATCGGTTACCCGCCTGCCAATCGCCATTGCCCTGCTTAAAAGTAGAAAAATCGAATTGATGCCATATCGCCGTGCATTGTTTCTGCTGGTTACTGCTAACTGATCCGGCTTGTGCCACACATATAAGCTTTTCACTGGCCTCGTTCAGTCATCCGTGAACTCTGTTGTTAAAGGCGATGGTGCCGTTATCTTCTGTTTGGGTTTTCTCGAACCACTTGGTCCTGCCTTAATGGGTTGTAGTCCTCATTCATGAAAGATACATGCTCGTGATCAATGCTGCTTTTGTTGGCACACTATGCTACATTTTGAACACAAGAAATAACTCCATGGACTCCTGCAGGAGGAGGAACCAAATGAAAGAAGGATTGGAAAACTGTGCGAGTATGTTGCTAAAAACCCTCATCGCGTGCCAAAGGTGTGTTCAACACCTGAAATATACACGTTGCAAGTTGCAACTAACTCATTGCTTCCCATTGATTTGCTTCCACTTGCGTATTTGTACCTTTGCAGATCACAACTTACTTGGAACAAAGGTTTTACAAGGAATTACGACATGAGCGTTATGGTTTCGCAAAAGTAGTTGTGCTAATATACCGCAAGCTATTGGTCTCTTGTAAAGAACAGATGTGAGTCTTGTTATTCACATTGAGTAAACAAAAGTTCAGTAAGCATGAGATCTATATCATTCTACAGATATTTTCTCTGATGTTTGCCTTTCAAATTGAAGATAGCTTTTCCATTTGTATCCTGTAAGTTCTTTTCCAATGGATTTACATCTAAAAAATGATTTCTCATTGCAGACCTCTACTAGCAAGTAGCTTACTGAACATCATAAAAACTCTTTTGGATCAATCAAGGCACGATGACATGAGCATCATTGGTTGTGAAACCTTGTTTGATTTTGTAGTCACTCAGGTATTCCACTTGACCATTTGTATGGCGAGCACTGAACAATGGTTGCCTTTGGATTCTATTTGAATCTGGATCAGTTGCTGACATTGGAGTTTGTTCCAGGAGGATGGTACATATCAGTTCAGTTTGGAAGAACTTGTTCCGAGACTCTGTGAACTAGCTCAGGTAGTAAAGGAGGAGGAGAAGGCTGATGCACTCCATGCAGCAGCCTTGCAATCTCTTTCAGCAATGGTAAGTCGTCTGCATAATGAGGAGCAGCTATTATTGTATCAGTTCTGTCTTCACCAAGCCACGTCAGATCATTGTTCTCAGTTCAAGCAATGTAATAATTCACAGAAGCTAGAATGGGAAAATCTTCTTGCAACATTAAGCAGCATAAACCGGCCAAACTTGCATCACAGTTTGTTGTTCTCTTGTATGAGCCCTTAGCTTATCAACTTGCAGCAACTGCTCATAATAGATATTTGTAGCTGTGCATTCGAACTGTTCTACACTTGTAAAAAAACCCAACTAAAGCCCCTACTGAGGTAATATACTAATATATTATATAGTAAAGAAAGCCAGTACAGCAAACAAAAAGAAAGAGAACACCCCTAGTCAGGGGAAAGCAGCCAGACTATACAAGGGTTTTTGGCTGAGAGCTAGATTATCTATTCAGATCAATAGCTTGAGAGAACTTTTCTTTATTTACTAGATTCATCCATTTCCAGGCTGATTTATTACCTAGTAATTTATTACCTCGAAAGAATCACCCGAGTAAACTTATGTGCCTCTCCAAAGGTTGCCGCCCTTCTGAAGTTTTGGTTCTCTTTTGCTCTCTAATTACAGAACATATGGTTACTAATCCTAGAATTGCAAACTTTATCCTGTAACACCATAATATTGTTTATTTACATATGTTAACAGATCTGGTTTATGGGTGCGCTTTCTCATATCTCATCAGAATTCGATAATGTAAGTATTGAACAATATTTCTTGTAATAGATTATTTAGCTTTTCTGTTGCTATAACCTATGACAGAGTTCTTGTGCTACCATATTCACGCTCAACTCTTATCGCTGATTTTCACTATAACTATCAGGTAATTCAAGTAGTATTGGAAAGCTATAAGCCTCGGAAGGTACAAAATTTAAATAGAGGAACTGAAGCTCCAGGTGGCCAGTGGGTTGAAGAAGTACTTAAAGCAGGGGGCCATGTCTCTCCATCCCCATTTACCATCTCTAAGATACCTTCTTGGAAGAGCATAATTAGTGATAAAGGAGCAGTTCATTTGCCTACGTAATATAGTCTTCATTGGCTTTCATTACTTTTCTTCGTCATTCCTTTTGTTTTGCATTTCTCAACTGACTTCTATCCCGCAGGGAAGATGCCAAGGATCCTTATTTTTGGTCAAGAATTTGTGTGCACAACATGGCCAAGCTGTCCAGGGAGGCAACCACATTCCGTCGTGTTATGGAGTCCTTATTTAGTCACTTCGATAACACTAATTCATGGTCATCCCAGAACGGACTTGCTCTTTGTGTTCTATTAGACATGCAAATTTTGATGGAAAATTCAGGTGCTCCATTTGCATTTCATTATAGACAACTGAAAAGATAGACCTTAAACATGAACACGAGTGCTTTTGTATCAATCATTTAGCTATAACTTGCATTTGCAGGGAAAAACATTAACTTGATGATATCAATACTAGTAAAGCATCTTGAACACAAGGCCGTACTGAAGCAACCTGAGATGCAACTCAGCATTGTGGAGGTCATAGCTGGTCTTGCTGAACGATCGAGAGCTCAGGCTTCCATAGCTACCATAGGTGCTATAAGTGATCTTGTGAAGCATATGAAAAGGACCCTGCATGTTACTCTTGGCAGTAGAGATCTGGAGGTGGTAAAGTGGAATGACAAACTCCGGAAGGGTGTTGATGAATGCATAATCCAGCTGTCAAAGAAGGTTTGTTTTCTCTCCAACCGGAACTTAGTTGTGACATGCTGCTGCTCTTGACTTTTTTCCCCTTTCAAATTTGATTTCAATCTTGCGCTTCTTAGCTTGGTCTGCATAATATTAGTATGGTTACCTTTACATGAAAGCTGCCCCTAAGTTCATACTTGGCTTTTGTTGTTGATCAGGTGGGTGATGCTGGACCAGTTCTTGACATATTGTCTGTCATGCTAGAGAACATATCTCGCACTCCTCTTGTTGCTGTAGCAACCACCTCTGCTGTCTATCGCACAGCTCAAATAATTGCTTCTATACCGAACCTGTCATATAAAAATAAGGTAAGCTGTTGGAACACAGACATGTAAAACTTTGATTCATCTTAGTGGCAATATGTTTTATGTATTAAGCGCATGCGAGTTATTAGACAACATTCTCTTTCATAATTTTCAGGTATTTCCGGAAGCACTTTTTCATCAGTTACTCTTAGCAATGATTCATCCTGATCACGAAACTCGTGTTGCTGCACACCGCATATTTTCTGTTGTCCTTGTCCCATCTTCTGTTTCTCCCTTTCCCCATTTGACATCCCCAGATCAGCGTGCGAGGCATGATATTGAGCGGACACTCTCAAGGACTGTCTCTGTCTTTTCATCTTCGGCTGCTTTATTTGATAAGTTGAGAAGGGACAAAAACTCCTTTAGAGAAAATATACAGGAAGGAAGCATTAACCGACTTTTGAACAGTATCGATGATGAAACTGCCACTCCAAAGGACTTGCCATGCTCGCAAAGCTTGAAACACAGCTTTAGTGTTCCTTCAGCGTCTCAGAAATATCCTTCGACATCCTTAAAGGAAGGCCAAAATTCCTGGACCGAGTCCCACATTGAGATTGTATGTCCATCTTGTTTAATCTTGCGTTTCAATGTTTAACAGGCTAATAACAATGGAGCAAAGCTTTAATTCACAACCTTACATCTAATATATGAATGCTTAGTTTCAGGAATCAACTTTGTTAAGACTAAGTAGTCATCAGGCCACCCTTCTTCTGTCATCTATTTGGGCTCAAGCTATTTCTCCTAAGAATACTCCTCAAAATTACGAAGCTATTGCTCACACGTACAGTTTGCTGCTATTGTTTTTGGGATCCAAGGTACGGATATTTATAAGCTGTGGTTTATTTATAAGCTGTTATGTGTCATGTGTATCGTTAATGAACTTGCATAAACATTTAATTTTCCTACAACATGGTTTCATCTGATTATGATATATGCGTATCGTTAATGTACTTGCATTATATTATGAATTAGCATGCTCGATAATTCCCTACACCGTATTGCTTAGTCATTTTCGGTAGCCTCATTTGTAACTTATTTGCATCTTTAATTCCAGTTATAGGATACTGTTTTAGAATGGTTATCATTTTTTTAGAGTTGCTTCTCTCTTTTTATTTTATGATTCTCCTTTTGATCCTGCAGACATCAACTTTTGAGGCTCTTGCTCCAAGTTTTCAGGTCGCATTTTCTTTAGTGAGCTATTCACTTGGAGGAACAGGTGAGGTGGTTAAATTACTGTAAACTAGAATCAGTAGTAAATGTGCAACTTAGTTACACATAATATGAAACTATGTTGGATAACATCATTCATTATTTACAGAGCAGCTATATAAATTTTCATGATGATCATCTAATCATTTATGTTATCGCTCATTTCAGATTCGTTGCCACCATCTCGCTGTCGGTCCTTGTTTACTCTGGCCATATCCATGATTGTTTTCGCGTCAAGAGCTTTCGATGTGCCAACTCTACTCCCAATTTGTAAATCGATGCTCAATGATAGAACAGTATGTATGATCAAAATTCTTCTCCACTTCAACTCTTCTTTTTTTGGTAGTCGTCGTGGCTATAACGTGCATATGCTTGTAATTATGGGGGGTAAACCCCTCTCAACTGAGGTTAGATGGTGGCAACTTGAAACAGAATGACGCCATAGGAGGGAGGGCATTTTATCAGGAAGGAAACTTACAGGGACATATATGATGACCGACTTTGTTCATTCATGCTCTTGCTTAATCAGATAATGAATGTGCCACCCTCTATAGTGGATTCTGGTTCTGACGAACCAATTCTAGAAGGGATAAAGATAATGGCACGTATTAGAAGTTGACATATTCAATGTGACAAATTATATGGTGTTAATTAAACAAATTGACCTGTTGGTGTGCTAAAGGCTAGTGCTGCTTACTCTTTATTAACAGTTTGACACACCTGACCAGTAAAGTAGTACTGCCGGACCTCTGCAGACTGCACATGAGAAGCAGAATACTGTCCTGAAGTTGACACACGTTTTTCCTTAAAAGGAAAATATTTGATGGAGCATCGTCTCATTTATCAAATTGTTAGTTACACCAATCATTTTGCTGCAGATGCAGCATGGAGTATTGTAACCTTTTTCAGTATATATATACAAATATTCTAATATTTTTCTTCGATTCATGTTTGACTTTTTAGGTCTGTTGGGTTTCTAGCTTACCCCAATTTGCTTGTGACTGAATGCTTTATTGTTGTTCATGCCCTTTTTTTATTTCGCTTGTTCTTTTTTTCATCATGTAAAGGGCTAAGCTTTGTCCTATTGCAATTGTGGTAGATGGATCCATTCCTTCATTTATTACATGAGAACAAACTTCGGGTGAAAGATTACCTTGAGGACCCATCGAGAACCTATGGATCACCAGAGGACAATCAGAATGCACTGAAATCTCTTTCGGCAGTAAAATTAACCGAAAGTCAGTCTCGAGAATCCATGGTCTTCATGATCATGAATTCCATATCGGATTTACCCGATGTAACTTTTCGTCCATTCTTCATAAAGCATCTCTTGTATTATTTGAACTGAATTTCGTGCAATTCACGTATGAATTTCTCCCAAAATTTTATGCAGTCAGAGTTGGAAAATATAAAAAGTCAACTGCTAAATGACTTCTCCCCTGATGACATGTGTCCAACTAGTGCTCACCTTTTTGCTCCTGGCAAAAATGCAAAATCAGGGTTTGATGATGACGCCCACCAGCAAGAGGTATACTGATATCACTTGCATAATTCTTCCATTTTCTTTTCCATTCTGAAGTTCGTGGGAAATTTGAGCAGGCTGAACTTACCAAGGATACCTTTGCGGAGGTATGCGAAACTACACCAGCTGCTACAGACGTTCCTGTGCTCCACAGAAATCTTCTGGGTATTGATGAACTTTTACAAGCTGTATGTTCTTGTTCACACAACTCATCGTTCATCTCTTCTCCCCTTGTTTATCTAGCCAATTGAGATGACAATGTTCATACACTACAGTAGATTCACCTGGCTAGTGAGCTAAAAGTTATATCATTAGACTAGACCAAAATGATGGCTTCGGCTTTTTTATTCCCTCTTTTTACTAGTAATCCACTTTACTCCTGTTCCGGTAGTGGTACTTCGAATACTGAAAAATTTGCTCCTAAAAGTACAAATAATTTTGGTCATCTATACCACCATCAATGTGCATTTTACAGGTCTTCACTGACGATGCATCTCAGAATGGAAGAACCTCAGTCTCAGCGGCCCCAGACATCCCATTCAAGGAGATGACTAGCCACTGTGAGGCTCTTTTAATGGAAAAGCACCAGAAGATGTCTGTGCTCATGAGCTTCAAGCGCAATAAGCAGGCGGCCGTTGTGCCTAACAATCAGACTGACCCCACTGAAGTTATCTATGCATCAAACAAACAGGTGAACAACGAGCAGCAACTCTTTTCGAGCTTATAGCTTAATTTTATTTATGCATTAGGAATCGTGAAAGAAAAATATCGCTGGATGGGATGCCCGGGATGCAGCTAACTTTTGTCATTTTGCATTTCAGAATACAAACCCGTTTCTCCAGCAGAACCTTGATGGCTACCCTCAGAGCATTACTGTTGGCGAGTCACATGTTGCTGCTGACTTCCAGCAATCATTCCTGAAACTGCCCTCGTCAAGCCCTTACGACAATTTCCTTAAGGCTGCTGGCTGTTGACGTTCCCATGCAGAAACCCTACCCTGTAATTGAAGCTATATACTACTGCTTGGGTTTTGGGTTTACTGATGATGAAGCTCCAAAGTTGTCATTTTTCGCTCCTGTACAAATGTATATCCGTGTTCCTTCAAACACCCCCCCCCCCCCCCCCCCCAAAAAAAAAAGATAGAAAAGGGAGTTATAGATGAGGATCAGTCTTGGGGGAAGCCGTTTGCTGAAGCTCCTGATGAGCACTTCTTGCTGGGTTTTTTTTTCCCTTGTTTGTATGCTGCTATGCTGTAGATTTCGTTTACTGAACTCAGGCCAGAACAGAACAACACCGGGGCTAATCCGGCAGCTCATGTGAAACAAGAGTACGCACAAAATTCAAATCAAGTCGTATGTAATCCTTCTCAAGAGACCAGTTCATAACTTAATTGACACGACCTCTAAGAATATGGCCACCACCCCTACCTACGCCACATCTTAAAAAAAGGGGACAATTGTGTTTTTACCCTCACTCTGAACTCTAAATGTGATTTTACCCTCAATTTTTTAACTTTGTGATTTTACCTTGGATTTTTCAACCTGAAGCCAGAGTTTAAAATCGTAATAATTGTATTGTGATTTTATCCCTACCGAGAATAACTCTGGCTTCAAGTTGAAAAACCAGGAGTAAGATCACAAAGTAAAAAAAATGAGAGTAAACCACAATTAGAGTTCAGAGTGAGGGTAAGATCACGATGTCACTAGTCTAAAAGAATGAAACCTCTTCTGAACTTTTTTGTTATTATTGTTCTCATGGAGGACTGTGCAAATACAAATTGCACATATGGAGAGTCGCCCATAAGGTTGAGCACGAATGCATGGTAGTGTTTACTTCATTAAGGCAGCGGCACATATAACTTGGGCTCAAAAATAACGCTTACAAACATTGTTCAACTTCTGAACAATTAGAATGGAAGTTAAGTAGAGAGAACAAGGTGGAAAAAAGAGAAATATTAAACAAAGGAAAAATGGATAATTTACCCAATCTCCTCGGCGTGGATCCTTCATTTTTAAATTTTTTACTCAAAAAGAATTCGAATCCCTCAGTCCGTACTCCTCTCAAATAAATTGCAGACTCTTCCTTCTCTTCTCGATATCAGACCAAGAACAGTGAAAGGAGAAAAAAAATGGACGAGAACCATTATCTGCACAAGATATCATGCTCGGAAGTGGAGTAACACACAACTGCCTCCTTCCTGCCCACCAGCCTCAGGATGCCTTCAAAAACCTCCACATCACAGGGGATCCTCAGAGCCCCCTGATGCTGGAACCCAAACTCTTCCTCTGCCTCCCTGAGCAACTGCTCAAACGCCCAGTGGCCAAGGTACTCCGTGGGGATCACAAACCTCTTCATCTCCTCGCCGACGCACACAGCGAAGAATCCCTTCGGAACACCATGGCAGCTGATGCTCTTGCCAGCCTTGGGTGTAAGCGCAAGCCTCTTCCACTTCTTGAGAAGCTGTTGAAGCCTCACAATGTCTCTGATCTTGTTGCTGCTAGACCTGCGTAGCTCCCCCATTGTCGGTCTCCGTAGGCACCTCTTTCTCCTGTTTCTGGTTGCTGCCTCCTTGCCTTGCAGCAATGCAACTGGCAATATATAGGGGGTTGGATCAGTGTCTAAGCGCGTTCATAGGGTTAGTTTGAATGTACTAATCGGTGGTTTGATATGGTGCCTTGTTTTAGCGTGCAAGCTCAAATTCTTTTATATCCGTATTCTTGGCGGGTAATATTAATTTAATGTAATTTTAAACAATGAGCACCAGTAGCAGCAGCTAATGATAACACTTGGATTGTACTGTCCAAGTAAACACATATAATGTGACATTCTGGAGTCACATCATACTTAATAGTTTGGAACGTGCTTAAGAGGACATGGAAGCCTTGGTCTCATCGATATCATCGTGCAGAATTCAGAAGTACTTCCTTAACCAAGGAAACGATTAGTTAATTGTTTGTTAAGTGTGAAATTGCTTAAAGATTCCTTGAATTTTCAACACATCCATTGAATTTGTTAAAGAGAAATAAGTTGCTCTTTGCATGTCGTGTCAAAAACCCGGCCACCTCCTGAAGAATGCAGGCGTGATCCAACTGATGCAAGATTCTCTGCTAATGATGAGCAAATGGCCAAATGTTAGCAATCAACACCAACTCTACTCTGCTTATCTGAACAACTACCATGCATTATTTGGTTCTACCTCATCATTGGTGCAAGCTCATCCAATTGACAGTTCATAATCGGAAAAGGACTCCTCTAGTCGTAGCTTTAGGTAGCATCCCAAACTGCCTCTGCAAGTTCTAGTGTTTGACTATATGAAACAAAAGGTGCCTAGACAATTGTATATACATGGTTTTGCAATGTTTATTCCTCAGTTTTCTTTCTGGTACTAATCATTCGCTATGATACCTTTTCTTGCTCAAGATCATCCACTAGTCTTTGATATCTCCTTTCTTAATTTGGGGGTTATTGGGTCAATATCAGTGCTCGAACTTGATTGTGCTTCCTGTAGTTGATGTCTAGTTACTTCTGAAGGCAGCAGACTTCTTCGGCAACCAACATTCACCTGTGATAATAAGACGTTAGTTTTGACTTTTGAGATTCAGTTGTGGGGAAGAAAACCGAGATGAGTCATAACAAGAACAGTAGTCAAACATGACACAGCAGTAAACTACCACAAATCACTGCCACAAGCGGGCATCAAGGTACTTGATTAGGCTAAGTTTATTAATGCTTTATAATCCGAAAGGGCATTGTACGGTGACTTTTTGAGTATATTATCCGCACAAAATACTCTTTCACGACCCACATACATAGTTCCCTTTTGGCTCTTGCACATTCACACGTCTGAGTTTTCTTTTGTTATCAGGTACTCCCTCCGGTTTTAAATTGTTGACGTTTGATTATTTTTAAGTTACATTTGACCATTCGTCTTATTCAAAATATTTTAAAAATTATCACAGATTTTGTTATGATTAGTTTCATCGCTAAAGGAAATTGAAATATAACTTATAAGTTTGCATATTTAAACTAATATTTTAAATAAGACAAATGGTCAAACATAACTCAAAAATAGTCAAACGTAAACAATTTAAAACCGGAGGGAGTACAACACAGTACACCAACTAGCAACTCATAAATCAGAAGTTCATGCGTCTTAAGTTTCAGAACAAAAGCAATGTGGCTCTCTCATGGACACATCTTAAACAAAAAAAGGATCGTACTATCACGTTCAGAATGCATCTTAAAGAAAGCGAAGCCACCTGTTGGTGTGTTCGTTGCATGGGGTCTAAACTTTAGAGGGTTTTTTAACGAATATTGTAATTACAAAAAGTTTAATTACAAAACTAATTTCAGGACTCCGCTCGAATTCGCGAGACAAATTTAATGAGGGTAATTAAGGTGTGATTAGAAGATAGTTACTGTAGCATCACTGTAGCAAAACATAGATTAATAAGGCTCATTAGATTCGTCTCGTGATTTAGAGAAAGGGTCGTGACATAGGTTTTGTCATTAAATGAATAAAAATATTCTTAAATAATAAGATTCTCTTTAATGTGATAGGTCTAAACTTTAGAGGGGGTGCAACAAACGCGTCCTGTACCTGAGGCCAAAAATGTGAACACTGTTGCATCAGAGCGCATATAATGAAGAAACTGTTGCTGCCTTCTTCCTGACACATGAGGTACTCCAGAAATCAGTGCAGCTGAAATCAGTGCAGCTGAGCAAATCGAGGCAGATATGAAATACAGACTCCAGAAATCAGGCTGCAAATGTCTGCACGTGCCATGGCTTCAGCTTGAGCCTGACACAACTTGCCCAGATCTGCTCTCATGATCCCATGGACGGTGGACCTGGCGCATGCATATCAAGGAAAGCAAATGTCTTGTCATTCTTCACTTCCATGTGTTGGGAGATCATTAGTGAAAGCCTGCAAGATTTGTTCCAGAATAAGGGTCCGGATGCATGAGACACTTCAGATTCTCCTTCGAATCACTTGAATCACTTTCAAATGGTTAGAATCTAAAACGTTTCTTGCCTGAATCACTCTGAAACGTTTCTCTGTTTTGAACTAGGAATGAGAATCACCAAAATAGATGTTTCAAGTGATTCTAGTTCATTTTGTGAAACGTTTCACTAATTCTAGATCAATAGCCAAACGGTTTCAGTGATTCTTCTGTTTCAGGTTGTGAAACGTTTCTGGATTGAATCTGAAACGTTTCTAATTCTCGGTGAATCTGGAGCCATACCAAACGCACCCTAAAAAACGAAAGCCTGCAAGATGAACGTAGGTAAACAAAAAAATTCTCCAGGTTGTTTAGAGGTAGTATAGATTCAGATACTTTCTGTGGCAGAACTTGAGTAAAAAGCATGAGTGGTCACAATTACAAGACATGCATAAGATTTTATGACAAATGATCGTAATATCTTTTTGGCTTTCCCAGACTCGAAGTCATATGTCACTATAATTGCTATGAATTTATCTGCTACTGAATAAATATGCTAACTCGAAACTTACTAGGGAAAAAGGTTCCATACAGTGCCTGCCTTTGCAGAGAGATCTTCAACTGTGTAAAGGAAATTAAACAACAAGAAGTAGCTCGTCCGTTGGATAGCATGCAAATTTAGCAACCCCCAGTGATAGAAAAGGGGTAATGGATGCATTAACTATAATCGTTTCCTGCAATCAAACATGAAATCTATGCAACCAGCCAGAAGATTTGAGGAACAAACTAAGCAGTCCAATGATTATCACAGCATGGACGCACACTTGTCCGCTGACACTTAAGTCCCATCCATGCAAATACTCTAGTTTCTCTTTACATGTCTTCAACACCACAGATCGAATCAGAGAGCAGCGTTAGTATTCCATTCCTACATCAGAAAATATCCCCAACTAAAATACAACCACAGTGCTGTGCTAACACATGACGAACCATGAATTGTGAGAGGAAAAAACAGAAAAACTGAGATGTGTCATACAGTAGTCCTAGAACTCAATGTGTAACTCTGAAATCCTGGATACAAGTTCCTTGAATTGAATGATGCAGCCCCATGTTGTGAAGGAGACTAAATAGTTTCATAGGAATTTCAATCCAAAATTATTCAATAATTCTGTTTAAAAAGAACTATGCATAACCATTAGCTTGAAATTGTGTATGTTGATAGCTGCTTTTAGGCTGTAGATTTAGTGTCCATATATGCTATAATGAGGCCGAAGAAAAGTTCAAATTTCATAAGTAGTTATTGTTAGATATGTTTGTTAAACTTACCTTTATGGGATGAAACCAGGGATGGAGAAAAAGTGCTCCCTCTTAATGAGATCTCAAGAACGGCCATTTCATTTGTGGCAGCCTCACAAAGTACGTGCACCAATCAATTTTCTAATAAGCCATCACTGACATATGCCATATATCATATATGTAACTTTTTACAACTTCCATATAATCCTTAAAATCACAGTTGAGAAGAGAAAGGGGCAGTTGTTATCAAAATAATTGTTAGAAGCCAACAAAAGAAAGAGCAATATCATAGCAAAAGGCCAAAAGCATACATATCACCAACAATACTGCTTATACTAATTTTCAGTTATCATTGGGACGCTTATTCTGTTTAATCTTTAACCTTCCTGATATAGCACTGAAAAATTAAACCAGAAGCACTGATATTGGCAAGCAATGTTAAATCACCAAGAAAAAGGAATCTGGTAACAGACTAGAAACATAAACGAAGAAGTTAACCAAATCTCACAAAATTGTCAATACAGTTATTATGGTCGACAGCAATAAACAAAACAGACATGACCGTTTCCTTGCACACTGCACCATCAGCAGTTAGAATGAACTAGAAATATCAAAATTCTTGAACAGAAGACATTCCAGCACAAACATAACAGGTACATATGCTGACAAGTACCTAACTGAATGAACTAGTACACTGAGTGCGTAACTCTGGTTGGCTGCAGTGATGATACAGGAAATGAGATGAATCACATCTTGTATCATTGGGCAATCTTGCAAATATCTTCGTATTCGATGGCCCTGAGAACCTTCCCATCATAGAGGCCCTTCTCAACCTGCACTTTTGCACAGAATTTCTCTGTGTCTACTGAGAGCAGCCTGGCATTTGACCCCCGATATGCCCCATTCACAATCCTCACCAGCCCACCAATTTGAGGGATCACAGTCTCAAGCTCATCTTGATCGACCCTGAGAACATGCTTGCTCTCCAACATCTCAATCTCCCCAACATATTTGTCGTTCACCTTTTTCACCACCCCTTTCTGCTTGTAGTAACCCTTTTCTGCCAGTGATTTGCTCATCACCTTGACTACAATCCCAGGACACAGCCAGTAATCCTTCCTGTTGCTCCTCTCCTTGGCCTTCTCCTCCTCCTTCATCAGCTCATCCAATGCTGACTTCCTTGCATCCGATGCTTTCACATCCTTCCCCTTCTTTACCCCCTCACCCTTCTCTTTCTCTCGAGCACCATCCTCCTCTTCGTCAAAACCAAATTTCACCTTTGGCTTATCCTCAAAAGGGTTAACCTTTGGCCCTGGTGCAGCCTTCTGAAGAGCAATCGCAATCTTCCCAGTCACCTTGTTAGCTTCTTTCGAGCTATCATCTTGACCATTGTCTGATCCCGAATACTCTTCTTCACTGCCGGACTCTGACTCCGACTCGTATTCGGCGTCATTACCATCATCATCATCACTGCCCTTGGCTTGGGACTTCTGTGCGCGCTCAATCTGCCGAGCGATCATGCGCTCCTGCCTTTCCTCCTCGACAAGGTCAGACTTGATCCTCTTGCGCTTGAGGCGTGCCTTGACAGCCTGCTCCGAGTCCCGGTCGATGTAGGTCATGAACCATCCCTTGGGCGTGTCCTCGACCTTGCAGTACCCCTCGCGTCCCAGGAATTTGACGAACTCGGTGAGCGTGGCCCAGCGTGTGGAGTTCATGTGGACGTGGTGTCGGTCGGCGATGTACTCGTTGTAGACGACGGTGGCGGCGACGCGGGAGTGGCGGTGCGCGCGGCGGATCAGGGCGAGGAAGGACTCGAGGAACTCCTCGGAGAATCCCTCGACGACGCGGTCGGGCGCCTGGCCGAACACCTGCATCTGCCGCTGGTGCGACTCCGACATGCAGTGGCACTTGAACCCGTTCTCGTCGCGGCACTGCTTCTGGCACATCTGGCAGTACCAGCGCAGCTTCTGCAGGCCCTTCGCCTTGATCCGGTTCGCGATCGCCTTCGGCGTCAGGAATTCGTGCTTCCCCATCGCGCCGCCGCGGCCCCTGCCGCTCTAGCAGCAACAGGAGGAGGAGGAGGAGAGCTTTAAGTAGGTTGCTCTTGGGGGACGCGCGGCGAGGAGAGGAAGGGTTGCAGGATTTGAGATAGTGGTGACAGCGGGTGGCCGGAGAGGAGGAAGGCGGCGGCGAGAGGGTGATGCGTGGACGGATTGGGGGATGAATCGATTTGTTTGGGTTCAGGGCGTTGGTTTGGAGACTTGAGGGGCTTATCTGAAAAGAGAAATTTGAGGTCGGTTCAAGCCGGGCTAAAATTGGAGAAAAAGATTCTGACATCGATCAAGTCGGTTCCTAGTTCAGAAAATTAACGGTCCAGATCATCACTCGTTCCAACCAAAGGCTTCGATCGATCACCCCACCGCGCCGAACTCCGAGCGCGGGCGGTTTATGTCAGTCCAACACGGAGAAGGTAACCCAAAATCCATGTTCGTCCAGTTCAAAAAAAAAAAAAGAAAAAAAAAAACCTTGTTCGTCCTCGTCCCTTCCCCAATCTCGCCGTGCCCCATTCGCCTCGCTGTAAACCCTAGCTCGCCCGCGCTCGAGCCGCTGCCATGGACGCGCTCGACGCGGAGCTCGCGCGCGCGCAGGAGGAACGGCGCAAGATGGAGGAACAGCTCGCGGCCGGCGCGCCCATGGCCGTCTCCTCCGTCACCTTCGACACCGACCTCTACGGCGGAGGCGGCTCCGACCCCAACCGCTTCGCCGGCTACGACACATCCATCCCGGC
Source organism: Eragrostis nindensis (assembly GCA_012490785.1). NCBI lineage: Eukaryota > Viridiplantae > Streptophyta > Magnoliopsida > Poales > Poaceae > Eragrostis > Eragrostis nindensis. The sequence goes on along the minus strand of JAAXCT010001180.1, from coordinate 30,742 downwards.
CTCCGAGGACGACGCCGCTGAGGACGACATGGAGGCCGCGAACCCGGCGCCGCGCCGCCTCGCCACCTACACGGGCCACGGTATCGCGGCCGCCGACCTACCCCGCGTGCCCGACGACGACGGCCTGCCGAAAAAGTCCCAGCGCATCATCGACCGCGAGGACGACTACCGCCGCCGCCGCCTGGACCGGATCATCTCGCCGGAGCGACATGACCCGTTTGCCGCCGGGGAGGCCACCCCGGACCCATCTGTGCGGACCTATGCTGATGCCATGCGCGAGGCGGTTCTGCAGAAGAAGAAAGAGGACCTGATGCGCGAGATAGCTAAGAAGAAAAAGGAGGAAGAGGAGGAGAGGAGGGTTGCCCCCGAGCAGCCAGCCGCCACAACCAAGCGGCGCAACAGGTGGGATCAGTCACGCGACGGTGATGCTGCTGCGGCGGTTAAGAAGGCAAAGACGTCCTCAGACTGGGATGCCCCTGATGCAACACCCGGGGTTGGGCGGTGGGATGCCACCCCTGGGCGTGTTGGAGATGCGACACCCTCGTTGAGAAGGAACAGATGGGATGAAACACCAACTCCAGGGAGGATGGTTGATGCTGATGCAACACCTGCAGCTGGCGGTGCTACATCCGGTGCAATTCCATCTGGGGCTTGGGATGCTACCCCGAAGCTGCCTGGTGGGCTTGTCACACCAACCCCTGGTAAGAAGCAGAGATCAAGGTGGGATGAGACACCAGCGAGTATGGGGAGTGCAACCCCTGGTAGTCTTGGTGCTGCAACACCGGCAGGTTATACTCCGGGACCAACACCATTCGGTGCAGAGAATCTTGCCACACCGACGCCTAGCCAGATGGCCCCAATGACGCCAGAGTACTACAATCTCATGCGCTGGGAGCGGGACATTGAGGAGAGAAACAGGCCTCTCAGTGATGAGGAGCTTGATGCCATGTTCCCTGCAGAGGGGTACAAGATTTTGGAACCTCCAGCTTCTTACAAGCCCATAAGGACCCCAGCAAGGAAGCTTCTTGCTACCCCAACGCCTCTAGGTACGCCTGGGTATGTGATTCCTGAGGAGAACCGTGGACAGCAATTTGATGTGCCCAAGGAGGTTGGTGGTGGATTACCACTCATGAAGCCAGAGGATTACCAATATTTTGGAGCATTGCTAAATGAGGAAGAGGAGGAGCAGCTGTCACCAGAGGAGCAGAAGGAGAGGAAAATCATGAAACTGTTGCTCAAGGTGAAGAATGGCACGCCTCCACAGAGGAAAACAGCACTTCGGCAGCTGACAGACAAAGCCCGGGAATTCGGTGCAGGGACACTGTTCAACAAAATACTACCCTTACTCATGCAGCCAACTCTAGAGGACCAGGAGAGGCATCTTCTGGTGAAGGTTATTGACAGGGTGCTATATAAGCTCGATGAGCTGGTCCGTCCATTCGTGCATAAGATTCTGGTGGTTATTGAGCCACTGCTTATCGATGAGGACTACTATGCTCGTGTCGAGGGTCGGGAGATCATCTCAAATCTTAGCAAAGCAGCTGGCCTTGCCACTATGATTGCTGCTATGCGGCCCGATATTGATAACATTGATGAGTATGTGAGGAATACTACTGCTAGGGCATTCAGTGTGGTGGCTTCTGCTCTGGGTATCCCTGCCCTCTTACCTTTCTTGAAAGCTGTTTGTCAGAGTAAGAAGTCTTGGCAGGCTCGGCACACTGGTATCAAGATTGTTCAGCAGATTGCTATTCTCATGGGCTGCGCTGTTTTGCCACATCTGAAATCACTAGTTGAGATCATTGAGCATGGTTTGAATGATGAGAACCAGAAAGTACGTACAATTACTGCCCTTTCTCTTGCAGCACTTGCTGAGGCTGCTGCACCTTATGGTATAGAAAGTTTCGATAGTGTGTTGAAGCCTTTGTGGAAGGGTATCAGATCTCACCGTGGAAAGGTCCTTGCTGCCTTCTTGAAGGCAATTGGTTTCATCATCCCTCTGATGGACGCTCTTTATGCTAGTTACTACACAAAGGAGGTGATGCAGGTCCTCATCAGGGAGTTCCAGTCACCCGATGAAGAGATGAAGAAGATTGTCCTCAAGGTTGTGAAACAGTGTGTCAGTACAGAAGGTGTGGAGGCTGATTACATCCGGACTGAAATTCTTCCACCTTTCTTCAAGCACTTTTGGGTTAGGAGAATGGCTCTTGATCGTAGGAACTATAAGCAGCTAGTTGAAACTACAGTGGAGATGGCAAACAAGGTTGGGGTGGCTGATATTATTGGGAGGATTGTTGAGGATCTGAAAGATGAAAGCGAGCCCTACAGGAGAATGGTGATGGAAACGATTGAGAAGGTGGTGGCCAATTTGGGCGCTTCAGATATTGATGCTCGCCTAGAGGAGCTTCTTATTGATGGTATCCTTTATGCTTTCCAAGAGCAGACAAGTGACGATGCTAATGTTATGCTTAATGGTTTTGGAGCTGTGGTTAATGCACTTGGACACAGAGTTAAGCCTTATCTTCCTCAGATTTGTGGTACCATCAAGTGGCGCTTAAACAACAAGAGTGCGAAGGTTAGGCAGCAAGCTGCTGATCTGATCTCAAGGATAGCCATTGTCATGAAGCAATGCCAAGAGGAGCAGCTCATGGGTCACTTGGGTGTTGTTCTGTACGAGTACTTAGGAGAGGAGTACCCTGAAGTGCTGGGTTCGATTCTTGGAGCTTTGAAGGCTATTGTGAATGTCATTGGTATGACTAAAATGACTCCTCCGATCAAAGATCTTCTTCCACGTCTCACTCCCATCTTGAAGAACAGGCACGAAAAGGTCCAAGAGAACTGCATTGATCTCGTTGGCCGTATAGCTGATCGTGGAGCGGAATTTGTGCCTGCCAGAGAGTGGATGAGGATTTGTTTCGAGCTTCTTGAAATGCTGAAGGCTCACAAGAAAGGAATTAGGAGAGCCACTGTGAACACATTTGGTTATATTGCGAAGGCTATTGGGCCACAGGATGTTTTGTCCACTCTGTTGAATAACTTGAAGGTGCAGGAGCGACAGAACCGTGTTTGTACTACTGTAGCAATCGCCATTGTTGCTGAAACTTGCTCACCGTTCACAGTTTTACCTGCCCTCATGAACGAGTACCGGGTCCCAGAGCTCAATGTCCAAAATGGTGTTCTGAAGTCTCTCTCTTACTTGTTTGAGTATATTGGTGAGATGGGAAAAGATTACATATATGCAGTTACTCCCTTGCTTGAAGATGCTCTAATGGATAGAGATCTAGTTCACAGGCAGACTGCTGCCTCTGCTGTTAAGCACATGGCTCTAGGTGTTGCTGGCTTGGGTTGTGAGGATGCCCTTGTTCATTTGCTTAACTATGTCTGGCCCAACATATTTGAGACATCTCCCCACGTTGTAAATGCCATCATGGAGGCGATTGAAGGGATGAGAGTTGCACTTGGCGCAGCTGTTTTTTTGAATTATTGCCTCCAAGGTCTTTTCCATCCAGCAAGGAAAGTACGTGAAGTTTATTGGAAGATCTACAATTCATTATACATTGGTGCACAAGATGCACTTGTTGCTGCTTATCCTGCCCTGGAGGATGATGGGGATAATATCTTCAGCCGTCCAGAGCTCGCAATGTTTGTGTGATTGACGTAAGTCTTACTTCCTCCTGTGTCCTGTGTACAATGATCATTGAAAGATTTGTTTTTAGCTATAGGTTCTCATCCTTGGATCATGCAGCTCATGTTTCTTGTATAGGTTCTATATTCAAAGAAACAATTGTTACTGTTAGGAGATGTCTTCTTTTCACAGTTTGCTACTGTGCTCTGTTTTCATGCTGCCTATGCCATTACTCTCTATCAGGTTTGGCTTGTGTTGTGCACGGGGTTAGTCCGTGCTCTTGTGTTTCCTTTAGCATTGTTTTCTGTACATTCTCTCTGTAAAGGATCTGATATGCAAACGAATTGGCAGGCTGGATGGATGCACATCTCAATGTATCGTCATCCATATGCATGCGAAGCATGAACTAGGTGGTATTTGAGTTAGAGCTTGTATTTGGATTATATGGAACCTCTTGTGATGTATGGTATTGAAGTTGTATCTCTTTTGTATTTGCAGGATTCTTCCTTCAGAAGGAGGGTTCAATGTTTAGGATTTTTTTTCTGGTTTCCTGTAACGGTATGCTGAACTGCTGTCATAATCTGATCTGCTAACCATTTTGGAATTGCTTTATTTTTCAGGGTATTTTAGGTTCAAGCTGCTGAAGAGTTCCACTTGATCGAAGAGCCATACTAAGGACAGAATCTACCAGCAGCATGTTTAGCTTACGTTATGTTGAAAAGGGCCCTTTGACCTATCATGATCCTATATTTTGAAGGAGAAATCACTGTCGGCCATGTTATGAGTGACAGTGGGCGTATTGTTCTTAATCTTTATATTACCTGGATGCTATATAATTTGATGTGAATTATGGAAACTGCGAACCCTTTGTATTTTGTTTCCATACTGTATTTTCTAGATGTCTCATGCATATGTGGTAATTGGAGGAGTTGCTTAGCTGTTGGTCTCCTGCTTACGCATGTCATGATCAGTAATATCAATGGGCTGGGTCTCAACAAGGCTATTAGGCATCTCTTTGTTCTCTCTGACTTATGCTACCTCGATGCTCCGTAACATGAACGTTTCTACTGTGTAGTCAAATCACCGAAACCTGGACGATCATTATTGTTTTGCCTATTATGATTTAACATAGGAAGATAATACCGTTTCTAGTTGTGTCGCGGTTGTCCGAACGAGTTGCAATGTTTCTGGGAGTTGGATGCATTTTTTCGAGTACGCATGTAAACTTGAGCTTTTGAACATTCTTCGGCTGCTTCCTTTGTTGTCTGTCTCTGGTGAGATATGCTCCGGAATGTGCCATCTTGCTCCTGGCATCCGTCCTCCGGAAAGGAAATCATCGGGCGATGCAGCCTGGCTTTCCTCCATATCTAGCGTTGGCAACACGCCAAGCATCTCTACCGGTAATGCTAGCCTATTGCGTGTGTGATCCGGCAATTCTCGACGTCTCCTTTTGTTCCGTTGTCATTAGTCGTACACTCGGAGATAATTCGTTTGATACGACTTCAATGACTAGCCATAGTACTTTGAAATCTCTAAGAAACGACTTGAACTTAGTGGTTTGGGATTTTAACCCTGCTGAGTAGCATCAGCAACAGATTATTAATGGTTTTGAAGAAGGAAGATATGAAAACTCATAATATCAAAACTCGGTTATTAGTGAAACTAGAATATGTTGGGCATATAAGAGACGAATTTCAGAAATAAGATACAGCCACAGATCATCCTCGAAGGAAAGAGAGTTATTTGACAATCCTTAGCCGCTAAATCAAAAATGGACGGCATTCATGTCATCTTTTGCCTCCGGCTAAATGGTTTCTCATCGAATCGTGAGTTCGGCACAACACCCCCGCCTACCGCCAGCCTTTCATCGTCCCCGGTGGCATCCCTGCCGTCTAGTTCACTCCCGTCGCGCTAACACGTTAGAGTCCAACGTCTCCGATCAAGCTTTGCCCTCCGTTAGTCTTGCCGGCATCCCCGTCGTCTTGCCTGTCTTGCTTGCGCCAAACGTAAGACTGCACAACGGCAGTGAAATAAATTCACCGATGATTGCACGACTCGCAACAGATGCGCAAAGGAAAATAGTTTGAAAGACGCTTTCAATAACTCAAAAGTGTCATGAAGGTAACAAACCTACATACTTAGCATGCAGCACCTGAAAAATAGAATATATATATACTACCTCTGTTTTAACTATATGACATTTTGAATTTTTCTTTGAACTTTGACCGATAATATAGATTTAAATAATTACTTTTCGAATGTGAAATGAATAGCATTTGATTTATTATCAAAAGCACTTTAAGTTTAACTTATACACTTAGCTATTTACATAAATATTTATAGATAAGACGAATGGTCAAAACAACAAAAAAGTCAAAGGTGTCATGTATTATAAAACGAAAGGAGTACTAGTTTTCGCAAAAGAAAATACATACTAGTAGCATGCAAAAGTAAAAACCGATTATTAGTTCAAACGGGTGGGAAGTTGCGTTTTTTCTGGCCCCTGCTACACGAGCCGTGTTGAAGACGCGACGAGAAACCACGACTCAACGAGTCGGCCACCAACTTTGACCGCGCCCATCTCACCCGCAGGCCGCAGCGCATCGCACCGCCAGCCCGGGGGACCAAGTTCGCGCGCGCCTTCCCTTGTACCCGTCGCCGGCGATGGCGATGGCGCCGGCGCTGCTCACCGGCGAGCGCCTCGTGGTCTTCCTATTCGCCGCCCGCGTTGCGCTGGCCGCCCCGGCCTACCTTGCTGCCCCGCTCGTGGTCCTCGCTGCCGCCGCCCTCGCCGTTGAGCTAGCTGTGGACGGCTCCGCGCCCGCCTCCTCCCCGCTCCGCCACTTTAAGACCAGGTACGCCCCCAACCCTTCTCGTTCTATGAATTCTCTCCCGCATCTGCGTTTAATTGGACTTGAAGTGTCCACGATTTGGGTCGCTGTGGTATTCCGCGATGTGAATTTGGTCATGTTCGATTCCCCACCCAGCGAAATAGGTGCCTAGGAGCTCCTTAGTGGATGCAAGCGCAGTGTCTTGCGAGGCTGCTGATTGAGCTGGGAAACCTGATGCGAATCAGTGCAAAGGATCGTTGAACCTCCTTCTGTGGTCTGCAATACGTACGCAATTGGAGAATAATTAGGGCATTAGCAAATGCGCTTGAGACTGAGCTGTTGATGTAAGAGAAAGCTCCTATTCGGTCGAATTGTTCCATTTAGCATATAGTGGAAATGCGATTAACTCCCTAACAAAGAAATGTTGTTAACATGCTGCTGACTGGCCCTTCTGCTGGGGGATCTGGAAGGACACATACGTTTTTACTAAAAGTAGTTTGGTAATTGGTATTTGAATTTGATAGTGTTGTTGCAAATGGAAAAACTGAGGTGCTACATTTGAATAACATTGTGGCCTATAGGGATTTCCGAGACGTGCTCTTTTGGGGTTACACTGTATGTAGTTGCATAGCTATTTGTTCACTTTTTGTGTTTGTGTGATCTAGCTAGTTCTGTAATCTGGACGCTCTTACGTGTGCCTCTACCGGAACACATACAATGAAAAACAAACCATAATCATGACATATTGTATGTTCCAGGCCAGGTGCATCATCAGGAATACTTCTTGGTGCCACTACTCTCCCTAGCGTCATGCTTTCTCGGTTAATCCAACTGTCGAGGATCTTATCAGATCCTAGCAGACCTGAAGGTATATTTCTACTTTGTTTTCTTGATTGTAGTGATAGTAAATGAAGTCTACTTTGCCTTTCGCAATTTCGTGGATTTTAGAATTGAAGTTGTTCATTTCATCGCTACTTAGCTCTTTATGTGGCTCATATAGTTTGATATTAACACCTTGTTTCCATGGACAGAACTTGCGTACCTTGAAATGCAGTACTGGGCAGCATCAATCAGCTGTCTCAGTGTGCTAGCTTTTTTCCTTTGGCATCTGCGACGGTTCCCCAGCAATGGGATTTCTAAATATTTGAAATATGGTTCATCATTGGTAGTTTTGTACGTCATGACTTCTTTCTTGCCCTTTCTACTGAAAACTGATGACGGTAACACGCACAGCTCTTTTTGAAAGTAATTTAGGTCCAGCATTGTCAGAGAAGTTGATAAACTGATGTGTTAAATTTATTGCAGGTCTGATGGGAATGACCAATACGTTGTATTTGCTCTGCCATGGAGTGGCTGCTGTGATCTTAATCAAGCACATTCTGGAGACATTTCCTTCATGTTCATCTTTTGGTTTGTACCAGTCCAAGATGTAACTAGATCTTTGTTTCTCTTCTCTTTTATGAAACAGACACTCATGATTTTTCTAATATATCTTGTAGCTTATACAAAGAATTAATGCAATTGGCCTACATTTTTCAACATTTAACTCCAGTTATCTTGTGTGGTTATTTTCTGTTTATGTAATCTGTCAGCGTTTCTCCTTAGATTTGGAGGTATTTTTTTCGTCATTCATTTATTTTCTTTTGTAAATTTCAGGGGAGGCGCTTCTGGTGTCAAGTGGTCTTGTTCTTTACTTTGGTGATATGCTGGCCCATACGCTTTCAAAGGTGTAATTTACTCTACCAGCAAAATAATAGCAAAGCTATATTTATTTATTTATTTATTACCCTTTGTATATGTGATGGCAGATGGAGCTCTCTATGTCATCTGAATCACTCATTCACACACCAGGAACTAGAAGTGATATGGCCGCAATTATTCAGGTAGAGTTACTTTTGATTGTCTTGCATGAGTGTCTTAGCGTGTGTATATTTACTCTCTTCTTTTGGCAGGGGATTTTGCTTGGCCTTTTCCTACTTCCCTTGATATACAGAAGTTCTCTTCAAGTTTGGGATTACTGCAGAAAGCAGGGGAATCAACGGGCACAAGAAGTTGAGGAACATAAAAGAAAAAGAATTGGCTCTGCTGTATTCTATTCCTCGTTGGTGGTGGTATTACTGTTTCTAGTGCCATCGTGGACACACCTTGTTCAAGGTTTCGAAGTGCATCCTTTTTTATGGTAAGAATTTTGATCCACTTTCGACGGAACTAACCTAAAAGCATGAACACAGCCACACCCTTATGATTTAAATTATGGAATCGAGCAACACTAATTCAATACCCTATCTGTTAAAGATAGTTGTTTGGATATTAGGATTTCTCATTTCAAAATATTTAGCCTTTGATAGAATTGGTAGTGAAGTTATCGTGTTTTTACATCCTACATCTATGTTGAGAAATATCATTCGACAAGTATGATAAGTATCATCTGTTACTTCAACTTTATGACTCTTTTGTCTGTGCCAATGGGTAAGGAACTGAGTGTGGCTTAGTTGGTGGGAAGTGTGGGTGTACACTCCCACCGCTCGGTGAGTCCTGAACTCTAATTTGGGTGCCTGTTTCTTTTATATGCAAAGCCACATCGTTCCTCCTAGTTTGGTCGTGTTGTTTTTTCTTTCTTTTGTGTAGGGTAGTTGAACAACTGTTTTGAAATGAGGTAGTTACACCTTGCTCTATGTTCTTTCATGTAAAATCCCCATGGATGTTGACTTGTTTGTTTAATGGTTTCATTGTTTCACAGGCTCGTCAACTATATGTTCACAGATTCACATGAACGGCTTGCTTTATGTGCATACTGGATATGTGTCATATATGCATCAGTTAGAAGGTTCTATAGTATATCAAAGCAAAGCAAAACGGAGAGGATTCTTTTACGCAAATACTATCATCTTGTTGCTGTTCTGATTTTCTCTCCTGCAGTTATATTTCAGGTGGTTTGTCTAAGTTCAGTTTTCATAGTTTCTTCAAAGTTCTATTTCCATCAGAATATTCAGTAGTTCGTTCTGTAAAAATGTTTTGCAGCCTGCTTTCTTGGACTTGGCATTTGGTGCAGCATTTTCAGTTTTCTTAATATTGGAGATGATTCGAGTAAGAAACTTTTTTTTTGGTTCTTACTAGTTCTTCTCCACTTATTTATTAATATTCTTAGCTTGAACTATATGTAGTATGATAAACCATGCTCATTTCCCCACAAAATGGTTAATCATGACTCAGATTTGGGAAATATACCCCCTTGGTCGTGTTGTGCATCAGTTTATGACCGCCTTTACTGATCATCGTGATTCTGAGATTCTTATTGTTAGGTAGGTATTTTTTTGGTACTCTTCATTTCTCACGTTCCATATCTCACCTTTCTCATGTCCGATAGAATGATAAAACTAATATGATTTGTTTCTTCAGCCATTTTTCACTTTTATTGGGTTGTGCGCTTCCTAAATGGATGTCATCTGGATTAAACGATCGACCTCTTGCACCTTTTGCCGGAATTCTCAGCTTGGGGATTGGTGATACCATGGTAAGTTATCTCTATTGTAATGTTTGTTCTGTACAAAAAAATCACGTTTTTTTCCCTTTTACGTAGGCATCAATGATAGGGTACAAATATGGCGTATTAAGATGGAGCAAGACAGGAAGTGAGTTTAGTTTCTTCAGTGTTTGTCCTTCCACTTTTTGTTTGTTAAACTCTTATGCTTTAAACTCTTTTCTGAAATGATAGAGAAAACTATCGAGGGTACAGCAGCAGGCATAACTTCTGTGCTAGCAGCCTGCTCAATTCTGGTGTCACTCTTGGCCTCCAGTGGATATATTCTTTCACAGGTTTGATCTTTTTCTTCAAGACACTGAAAGTCCAATTAAAACCAAAGAACTTGTTACTAACCATCGTTCTGATGTTGACACAGAATTGGTTATCGCTTTTGATAGCTGTAACACTGAGCGGATTACTGGAGGCATATACAGCACAGCTCGACAATGCTTTCATACCTCTTGTATTCTATAGCCTTCTATGCCTATAAGAGTAACTGGCCTTGAGGTCCTTATTTTGTTTACTAATAGAAGCTAGTATATAATGCAATATGATAATTCTACAGTAGTCATTTGGTCTCCTTGGCACAACTACTGCCAGCTTCAGCTAACCCCTGTGTAATCCTCTAGGTATAGTTTTAAGATAGAAGTAGCAAAACCTAAATGTTCTTGATAGCTTCAGAAGAGGTCCTTTTTGGTATAGTCAGATTGTAATGTATATGTGCATATGAAGTTTTACCTGAATATATAATCGTATCATATATATATGCTTTTTCTTCCTAACTATTTCGGGCCAATGGTGCTACCTTTGCTCGGACCAACCGTGATCAAGAATGGAACGAGATGGCTTTTGTGTCTGTCCCTCTGTACATTATTTGAACTTGCGCATTGGAAATCGGTGTACCTCGAATTGTGTTTGATCGAATCGATGATCCTGTTTTTGAATTGAAGTGGTCTGACCAGGTTGTTATCTTTGTGAATAATGGATGAAAGAACATCGCAGTGCAGTGTATATTTCTCAAAATAGTGTGTGTGGGTGGGGGGGGGGGGGGGTATTTTTTTTGTTTGGACTCGATACATTCAGACAATCAGACCTAAGCCGTAGATCCAAGCATCATGGAGTGTCCTACTCCAGGAGGAGAGGACGTACGTCATACTCTATACTCTACTACGTACTTGACTGTCCTTAACGCATACGTCTCCGAGCCGTCACGTGGTAGCGGAACCCCGCGCACGTTGGCATGATCGCGGCCGCAGCTGGCATGTCATGGAATGGGCGCATGATATTTCGTCTCGTGGAGCAGCACAACTTTCCACAGTCCTGACTCCTGCGGCGGTTTAAGGGAAAAAATCACCAGACTTGAGCCGAATGGAGGCGGCGGCCGCCGACTGGACTCGCTGCCGACTTGGGGTTTAACAATGAGAAAGGAATGGCCCAGGAACGCAACGGGCCGAACCAACCAACCCCAGCCCAGCCGTACCGGGTGCGAGCGCAGCGAAACGAAACCCTACTACGGCACGGCACGCCAGAAGTCGACGAGAGAGAGAGAGAGGCACGAGACGAGAAGAGAAGGGACGGAACGAGTCGAGCCGCGGCCCGCCTCCGTCGGAACCCCATATAAGCCGCCAGCCTCCGCCTCCCCGAAACCCTCCCCTTCGTTTGCTCCCTGCCCCAGAAGAACGCCAGCCTCCGCCGAACAGGGTCTGAGACGCCGATCTCGGATTCACCAGCTTCCAGAACTCCGACCAGCCTCCTCGTCGCCGCCGTCTCCGCTCCGCTCAGCTCTTCAGGTAACACCGGGATCTCTCTCCCCCGTCTCGTTACGCCGCGCTTACTTTCGTGAGATTCCGCGGCCCGTCGGCTGCTTCTCGATCTGGTTCCGCGGCGGGGTTCTAGTGTCGATCTGGGAGTAGGCCGAGGGCTGGATCTGGGTCGGCTTGGCGGGGAAGGTCTGGCTCGGGGCGCGAATGGCTTCTCCTTGAGGCACCCTGCGTGAGTTAGTTTGTTTAGAAACAAGGAGCGGTATGCAGATTTATGAGCTCGTGCTGTGTTGTTTAGCTTCCTGCGTAATTTCTACTTGTTTGCTGCCATTGAGGTATCAAGTGTTTTCACTTAGTATAACAAAATTTATGAGGTCAAAGACTGTTCTGGCACAAACTTGTCACGCGGATTTACTGGCCTGAAATCTTAATAATGTTTACTGTGGAGCGGGTACCCATGAGTTAGGTTATTCTCATGTGGAATAACAAAATACTCTGCTTGTTGTAGTTGCTATGCGCCAGTGTTCCGACTGGAGTATTTGTGTGTCGTTAACAGTCATCTGATTGACCATGAAAAGGAAACCTGGTTTTCATGTGGTCAACTTGTTTAGTTAGCTTGCATAGCGTCTTGTGTCGTCTGTATGTGATATCAGTTGTGCCAATCTTATTATGTACGTAGTTCCTATGTTGTTCCTCGCGGATTTGGACTGCTATTAGCTAGAACTATGTAGGCTCAACTCCTGAGATGGTGTAAGAACCTGAGCTTTGATCTGTAGTTGCTTATCAATTTCGTATCTATTACTGGATTATTGAAATCCCGAATTTACGCGGTGTAGATTTTGCGCGAAGTGCATGTAAAGTACCATACTTGCATGGACTGTGTGTTGTGCAAATAGAAGCATTGAATGACTTGGTGTTTATTCTGTGGTTTCTGTTTGCTGTTGCGGCAAATTCTAGTTACTGTTGCTGCTTTGTGGGCATCCTTGTAAGGCTTGGAATTTATATTTTTTTGCTAACATTCTCCTTTTTCCTCCACTATGCAGCATGGCAGGAATGGCACCAGAGGGTTCCCAGTTTGATGCTAAGCATTATGACAGCAAGATGCAGGAGCTTCTGTAAGTCATCTCGCACTGGTTTTCTTTACATCAGCCGCTTTAGAGTTGGCTTCCTTCTCTGTTTTTCCCCCCTGAAAACTGTTGTTGCTGTACAAGGCTCTCAATTTTTTTCTCGTGCAATGCTTGCAACATATAGGCAGCAAGGTGAGGGTGATGAATTTTGGACTTCGTATGATGAAGTTTGCGAAAGTTTTGATGCCATGGGGCTCCAAGAAAACCTTCTGAGAGGCATCTATGCCTATGGTACGCAAAATACTGTTATTTATATAATGCTTTTGTATCATTTTTGTTGACACTCTTAGCTCATCTTTGAGCAAAGCATCGTCAGCAAAAAGAAAAAAGGGGGTTGGAAGAAGTGAAGATAAAGTTTTCATTGTCATTTAATTTATATTTCTTTGATTTTCAGGTTTTGAGAAGCCATCTGCTATTCAGCAGAGAGGAATTGTTCCCTTCTGCAAGGGGCTTGATGTGATCCAACAAGCTCAGTCTGGAACAGGAAAAACAGCTACATTCTGTTCTGGAATTTTGCAGCAGCTTGACTATGGACTGGTTGAATGCCAGGCGTTGGTCCTTGCTCCAACCCGTGAGCTTGCGCAACAAATTGAGAAAGTCATGCGGGCTCTTGGTGACTATTTGGGTGTCAAAGTCCATGCCTGTGTTGGTGGAACCTCTGTTCGTGAAGATCAAAGGATTCTTGCTAGTGGTGTCCATGTTGTTGTTGGAACACCAGGGCGTGTATTTGATATGTTACGCAGGCAGTCTCTCCGCCCAGATAACATTAGGATGTTTGTTTTGGATGAAGCTGATGAGATGCTTTCCCGTGGCTTCAAGGATCAGGTCTACTTCTTACTTCTTTTGTTATGCTATATATAACTTCTAGTGGATAAACCTAGCAGATGGTTTTTTAACTTCTGAAAACATATTGCCTGATTACAAGCTTATAGTTTAAACTGTTATGCATCAGATTGCAATATTCTCTCGATTGTTCATAATTATTCCTGGTAAAAAGTGCATAGCACATTTATAGTAGTATGCACTAATTCCAGTTCGGTGTTAAAATAATATTATGAAATTTAATTTACTTGAGAGAATGCTCTGTCTGGCTGTGCTTCAACTAATGTTTTTTTTTTTTGTCTAATTCTCCTGGGTCAGGTTTGAATAAACTTTGGTGCAACTGTTAATGAAGACTATATTTTGAAAATTTAGATGTGTAGCTTGAACTGAACTGACATGTGTGTTTCCCCTCTGCAGATCTATGATATCTTCCAGCTTCTTCCATCAAAGATTCAGGTCGGTGTGTTCTCTGCTACCATGCCCCCTGAAGCACTTGAGATTACCCGCAAGTTCATGAACAAGCCTGTCAGAATCCTTGTGAAGAGAGATGAGCTCACCCTTGAGGGTATCAAGCAGTTCTATGTCAATGTGGAGAAGGAAGATTGGAAGCTTGAGACCCTCTGTGACCTGTATGAGACCCTGGCCATTACCCAGAGTGTCATCTTTGTGAACACCCGCCGCAAGGTGGACTGGCTCACTGACAAGATGAGAAGCAGGGACCACACCGTCTCAGCAACGCATGGTGACATGGACCAGAACACCAGGGACATCATCATGAGGGAGTTCAGATCTGGATCCTCCCGTGTGCTCATCACCACGGATCTGCTTGCCCGTGGTATCGATGTCCAGCAGGTGTCCCTGGTCATCAACTATGACCTGCCCACCCAGCCTGAGAACTACCTCCACCGCATCGGTCGTAGTGGTCGTTTTGGGAGGAAGGGTGTTGCCATCAACTTTGTCACCCGTGATGATGAGAGGATGCTCTTTGATATCCAGAAGTTCTACAACATTACTGTAGAGGAGCTGCCGGGCAACGTTGCTGACCTTATCTAGATTATGTCTTAGGATATGGGGTTAAGGTACTTGATAAATGAGTTTGTTTTTGTTGAATATCGCCAACTTTTCTCTGCTTTGGAGGAGTGGTAAGGTCGGGGTCTATTTGAATTGTGGCTAAGGATGGTTCTAAGTTTCGTTTCTTCTGTGCAACGTTTTGAAATTTTTGTAGCGAGTAGGCTGTGCCGCATCCTGGGCTAGCTGGGGTGACTACTGGAGTATTAATTTTCGCCGTTAGGCTGTGCTTCACTAATGTGGGCGTGCTTTCTTTCTGGAGCCTACAGTGCTGAAAAGCTTCAGGATTCTTATGAGTTGAGAGTTGTTCAATTCTGAATTGATTGCTAACATTCTAAGTCAGGTATGGGTATATTTAGCTTGTCTGGTTCTAATGAGAGCAATGACTCAGCGAATTTCCTGACGTTTTAGTTGTCAGTAGAACGAGAGAGTGTTTTTCTTATGCAGAAGCTTGAGATGCAAGTAAACATGCCTACCCGATCAAAATAGGGATTGTTATCTGTTCGTGCACCTGAAAGCGACCGAACTAAACGGATCAGATTTAAAAATCTGAACCAAACGTTAACTGATCTGATCAGATTTAAACATCTGAACCGATGAGATTTCAGCGAGAACACAATTGGTTCTTAAATCATGGTCTTTTTCAAAAATAAATAAATAAATAAATCAATCAATTCGTACATGCCTGGAACACCCTGCACTATGTGCGTTCTCACGGGCCACGGCACAGCAAATAAGGCGTTCAAGGTTTAAACTTTAGGAGTTGTCTATCCAGTTGATGCAGGAGGCTTATGATACTTCAGACACCAAAGCATGATCGCCACTGTATTATCTAACTATAACCCAAATAATAGCATCATCTCAAGCGCCGTATGCATCTTGCGTTTCGCCAGGTAGCTAGAGAATCGATCAATACACTTGATGATATAATACAGAAAAAATATACGTAATATCGTTCACGCAAGGTAGGGCATGTATGTATGACTTTGTGCCCAGCTTACATCATTGCTAAACTACTAACAAATATAATGTTTTTTTTCTTATATGGATGCCTCTATCATTGTTATAGTTGAGAACACATCAAACGGATAAAAATGTGTTTTTTCCTGCGTTTGAAAGGTGCTTCACTACACAAAACTCGATCCAAATATGCATGAATCAGAGTTCATGCTCACATATCTACGGAATCAGTGTGTTCAAACCGATAGTCTGCCACCGAAAAAAAAAAACCGATAGGGGCGGAGCCACCTT
The DNA here is from genome assembly GCA_012490785.1 of Eragrostis nindensis. Taxonomy (NCBI): domain Eukaryota; kingdom Viridiplantae; phylum Streptophyta; class Magnoliopsida; order Poales; family Poaceae; genus Eragrostis; species Eragrostis nindensis. The sequence continues at coordinate 14,738 of JAAXCT010001180.1, read as the reverse complement.
AAGAGCATCTCCAGCAGGCCGTGTAAAACTGACCCGCTATATGTCCTTTTGGGGGCTGGCTTGCAAAATAGAGACCTTCATTTTTTATCACAACTCCAGCAATGGCCTTTAAATCTCAGCCCCCATCTACGTGGGACCCATTGTCATTGGCTCAGCAACCTTATCCTCTCCTCTCCTCTATCTCCACCAGCCAGCACACCGCACGCCACGCATCTCCCTGCGCGCCGCCTCCCTCTCCCCGCTCTCCGCCACCTTCTCCCTCTCCCCACTGCACGGCGGGCCAGCGTGGCGTCGGCGCGGGGCGAGGGGTGGCCATGGCGGGCGAGGCCGACATCGCGTCGCGGCAGGGGCGACGCGCCGGCGCTACGGATGCGGCGAGTCGAGGCAAGACGCGGCGCGCGAATGGCGGGCGAGGCAGGCTCTCCTCTCCTCTCCAGGCAACAGAGCAACGCGAGCACAGGCGAGCAACCTCTCCGGCTCTCCCCACGCCGGCCCGCCCTCTCCCCCTCCTGGCTCGCCGCATCTCTCTCTCTCTCTCTCTCTCTCTCCTCGAGCCGCCCTCTCCCTCGCCTTGCACCCGGTCCGCGCCCCAAGCTCCCCATGGCGGCGCGCGGCTGGTCGGGGCGAGGCGGGGGGGGGGGGGGGGGGGGCTGGCGAGCCGCGGCGAGGAGGGTAGCTGGCCATGGAGGGGCGCGGCAAGGCAGTGGGGGCGGCGCGGCAGGGTTGCGGCGGAGCGGGCGGGAAGGGGAGGGGCGGGGCGGAGCAGGGGCGTGGCGTCGAGCGCCCCAGAGCGGCTGAACGACGGCGCGCATGGACTCCGGGCGACGGCGGCGTGTACACGGCGGCGGGGAAGGGGAGCGCGGGAGAGAGAAAAGGGGTGGTTGGCGGCGGGGCCCACAACAGCTGGCATATAGGAGGCTGAAGCTCGGGCCTGAAAACAAAGCGCCCGAAGGGAAGATTTGAGGGCTGAGCAAAATAAAGACCCGTATAACGGCCCTGCTGGAGCTCGTTTTTCGGCTTCGGGCTCTTAAAATGAGATAGGGCCCTTGTTTAGGGGGGCTGCTGGAGATGCTCTTAAGACCAACCACCAGATAAATTAGTTGTTAGTCATTGTCCATCATCGCGTCGCGCCATAAGTGTGCAGCATGTCAACCGTCCAAGTATAGTACAGCTATTTTCCTACATAGCTACTGAATACTGATTCGAATTCCCGTCAAAATATATAATAGCGATCTGAGTTCACCCATGAAATAACTCAAACTTCATTCAAGGCCACAACAAATACGAGAAGGGCATTAGATATAACCAACCATAGACAAGAGAATCACGATGAAGAAACTGGAACTCGGAGTATATATAGAGTATAGACTCGTGGGATCCCACCATTTGCTTGACACGACTACTTGGAGTACAGACAAAATAAGTTTTCAATCATATTCATCATCCCGTCATATAGGTGTAGCTGCTGTAGCATTTGTTGATCTTGTCAAAGGTCCAATACAGCTCTTTTCCTACATTTAACTACTGACCAATGAAAACATGATTTGAGTTCACAACAAAATAAAAATACATGATTTGAGTTCACCATGGAATAACTCAAGATTCCGTCAAGGACACACACAAATATATAGTACTCCGGAATAGCATTATATACGACCAATCACCACAAATAACAGAATCACGAGGACACTGAAACTCAGAGTATAGACAAGTGGGATTGGGATCCCACTTGTTTTCCCTGACTACAAGGTGTGCATAGTAGTATGACAATCTGATTATACTACAACAAATGCATGCGTTATTGTCCACAACGTAGACAATAATGGACAATTTAGAAATAATACACAGGCCAAAAATTTACCCCTTCCATTGGCTCACAACTTGCGCGAGCGTCTGGTGCGACACGCCACCTGGCTCCAGCCCACGCGCCGCCGCCGCCTGGAGCTCCGCCACCCTCGCGCGCACGAGCTCGCCCTTCTCGCCACGCATCATCTCCCTCACGACCGCCGCGATGTCTTCGGCGAGGATCAGGCCCTCCTCGCCACGAACCTCCGGCCGCAAGGACACCTTGGTCTCCTCGCACAGCATGACGGCGTTCTGCCTCTGCTCGGCGTACAGCGGCCACGCGATCATCGGCACGCCGTGGGACAAACTCTCCAGCACCGAGTTCCACCCGCAGTGCGTGAGCATTGAGCCGGTGGCGCGGTGGCCGAGGATCCTGGCCTGCGGGGCCCACGACGGGACCACGTGGCCGACACCCTTCGTCGTCGCCACGAACCCCGGCGGGAGGAAGCTCAGCGGGTCGTTCTTGCTCTTGGCGCCGTCGTAGTAGCTCTCCCCTGGGTTGGCCCCGCCGCCGTCGGTGGGGCTCCTCACCACCCATATGAAGCGCTCGCCGGAGAGCTCCAGCCCGCGCGCCAGCTCGTCCATCTGCGCCGTGGCCAGCGCGCCGCCGCTGCCAAACGACACGAGCAGCACCGACCTGTCCGGCTGCGCGTCGAGCCACGCCACGCAGCCGGTGGCGTCGCTGTCGTCTTCGACGTCGGTGCGCCGTGTCACCGGCCCGACGGGGTACACCGGCGGGCGCCATGGCTCGGGCCGGCGGAGCACCGCCGCGGCGCCGGGCTCGGCGGCGTCGAATGTGTTCACCAGTATCCCGGCCGCGTCGCGATACTTACCGCCGTGGTGGACCATCCACCGGTACGCGTCGCTGGCCCGGTCCTGCAGCGGCTGCAGGATGTCGGCGCCGGGCACGGTGACGCAGCCGGGCAGCCTGACCGGCTCCGCCAGGTCGCGGAACTCGCCGGAGAGCTCGGCGTCGAGGCGCGGGAGGTGGAGCATGAGGGAGAGCATGAGGAGGTTGGACGGGAAGAAGAGGTAGCCCGGCACGCCGGCGTCACGGGCGCCCCGCAGCGTGTCGGCGCCGAAGAGATCGGCGACGAACGCGACGAGGTTGGTCGTGGCCTTGAGGCCCCGGAGCACCGCGGTCAGCGCCGGCACCGAGCGCTGCGCCTCCACGGAGAGGAGCGACTCGATAGCGGCGCCGGCGGGGAGGTCGTCGAGCGGGACGGCGGGGAGGGACGCGGCGGCGACGGCCGGCGGCAGGGACGCGAGGAAGCTGCGCTGCGCGGCGGAGTCGGAGCTGGCGAAGGTGAGGACGGTGGCGGTGAAGCCGTGCGCGTCGTGGAGACGGCGCGCGAGCTCGGCCACCGGCGCCACGTGGCCCATGCCCGGGGACGAGAGCAGGACAATGTGCGCGGCTACACCGTTGGTCTCGCCGCCCATCGCCGTGACAGGATGGAGTTCGATGGACAGTTTTGTTTGACTTGGAGACGCGCGGGGAGCAACGAGCAGAGCAACAAGTTTGGCTTCACGACGAGGACAAAGGAGACTGAGAGATCGATGGAGCCCGCTATATTATACTTACTCCACTTGCCTCGCTCGGTCGGCATCTTCTCCCCCTTTTTTTCATTGTTCTGGAAGCACGGGCTCCAGTCGAGTATCCCATTTCAACTCGTAGCAGAGGACATCCCGTACACGGCGCAACAGGGGCGGCCCTTCGGGCATCGCCCGGCCGGGTCATTGAGTCAAACCAGCCACAGCGAGCAGCACCAGTGTCCTTGTGGAGTGGCAGCGATAGCAGCACCGAACGTGCATAAGTAATGGCGCGTTCGTTCTAATTTGCGAGACGAATCTAACGAGAGTTTAATTCTAATTTGCGAGACGAATCTAACGAGGGTAATTAAACCATGGGTAGACGATAGTTACTGTAGCATCACTGTAGCGAAACATAGATTAATTAGGTTTATTAGATTCGCCTCGTAAATTAGCGCACATCTGTAAAAAGGTTTTGTAATTAAACTTATTTAAAACGCCTAAATAACAAGATTAGTTTTGATGTGACCTTTAGGCTTAAAGAAACGAACATCTCCTAAGTAGTATCACTTTAGGGCCTGACTGGTTTCTTGCGTGACCCAGCCTGGTTCGCATTTAGTGAGTCAGGCTCACCAGAGGCAGAGGCAGGTTGTGGGTATACACAACACTCTGTTTGGTTGGTTGCATGTGATGAATCAAACTGAAATGAGATGGTGTTTGGTTGTCTGCATGAAACTATGGTGCATGAAACAAAAGTTGAAAAAGTAATGATCTTATGATATTTGAATTGTGTAAGTATACTCAGATATGTTTTATTTATTGATTATAGATCTTAATCTAGCTTAAAATACATTAATATTATTTAATATGTACTAATTACGTATTTAATAACGTAGTAAGCAGGTGCATCAAGCGAGCCTGGCTCGCGAGAAACGAAATCAACCCCGCGTGAGCACCTCTATCGTTGTATTAAGAAAATAAACTGACCTCGCGTTCGCTCGAGGGCAGGGCGACACGGGTGTTGACGGTCGTTAAGTACCAACTTCGACCGCCAATATTCCAATAAATAAAGGAGAATTAGCATTTTTTATATGTATATTTATTTAAACTAATAAAGTTCCACAAGTTTTGGTAGATTTCTTGATGCAGGTGTATTTCAAAGGAAAGGTGGACAGGGGCTGGATCAAACATCTCGACAAATTCAAGACTTGTGGCAATTGGACATAAAGAAATAATTATTCAAATGACAAATTCAATCTCACCATGCCGAAGCCCTCTTCGAGATAGTCAAAATGGACTTTTTGTTCACCCAATTTGCAGTTTGGGAGGAGAAGTTATGCCACGAAGAAGATTTCAGCAAATGCTGAAAACAGTTGGCCGGCCGGCCACCCCCTAGGCCGGCCGGCCTGGACTTGTCTCCAAATGGCCCGAGCTTCCTCCAGTGGGCTACATACACTTCAAAACATTAAGCCCAAGTGCCAATTCAATAGGTGAACAACCTACATTCCGAAGGTGGGCTTTTTGGGTCTAAACTTGATGGTTACTCCACCATAACCGCCCCCAAGCGCTAGCCGACTTTGGAACCGCCACCACGGAGCAATCTGGAGCGTCCACACGGAAGGCGGTGGCCAACCGCCACAATGTGTGGCCGGCCGGCCTACCACCTAGGCCGGCCGGCCTACCTTGGCTGCCAATCTGCCTCAACCGACTCTCACTTGCTCTATTTAATCCCTCCTCCCCATTGGGGGCTATAAATAGAGGAGAGCTCCCACGGTTCAACACACACCAAGAGAGAAATCACTCCTTTGCATTAGATGTAGTCTCCAAGTTTTAGTGGAGTTAGGCTTAGAGTAGAGCTATTCTAGTTCCCAAGTCCTTTTGGAGATTCTGGTATGGCTTTTGTATCATTTTTCTTTTTTGCGACTTTATTTTATTTAATAATATTATTCTTTTTATATAGTCTTACCTTGGTTAAACGTTCCTTGTTTGGTTGTGACCCTTGGCTCGCTTATATAATAGAGTAATTATAATCTTCTTATATAGTGCTAGTGTGATATTCATATGCTTGTTATGTGGGTATTGCCTAGAGGACTGGCAGTATAGACATATTGTCTTATTGTCACGTGTCCTGTTACGTAGTATACCAGGCCATGTATATATTTAGGTTTACATGCTTTTCTATCCAAGCATAGGTCCAATGATCTTTAGGATTATGCTCTAGATCCATATCACCGCCTAGGGGATTTAGAGTAATGTTTTAGCAATGCAAGCATGGTGCTTAGATTGGTAGAATATATTGGATGCCTCGTGCCCCACGGATCATTTGAGGTAGACGATAGGTGGTGACAGCCCTGTCCGTCCTCGATATCCCTCCACGTTCGGGTACGGCGTAGAGCTGTAGACCGGAGTCGCCTGGCAGACTAGGGGTAAGCCGGTGCCTAATTTGCTTGAATGCATATGCCTAAACCTTAGTAGAGTGCATGTATGTGTATGTTGTATACTATGCGGCTGTATAATGAAGTACATATAGAACTTAGCTCTTTTCTTTGTTCTCTCTCCACTTGGCTACGGATGTAAATTAGAGTTAATCCTTTTCTTGTGTGTCACACTACCCATATATTATTGCTTAGCATTGTATGGACTGTGATCCATTCAAATGTAGACATTAACTATGAGCATAGTACTCTCTTGACTATCGTCTTCCCTGTGGAAAATATAAATTACGATACCTTGGAATACTCTCGGGTGACATGCTACAGCGGTATTCTCCGTGCGCTTGCGGATTTTTCTGTGATCGTTAAGAAATACCAACAACGGGCGGCGCCACACCTGCGTCGCCACCTACCTCACCTCCTCCCTCCTCTCGCCTTGCCGCCGCCTGAGCGGGCAGTCGGAACCCTGGGTGGTCGCGAGGACGGTGGCGGCGGGGCCTTGCATCCGGTCACCCCGTGGAGGAGAGCCTCCTCTTCTGATGGCGGCCGGTGACGAAGCGGGCAGCTGGCTGGCAGATCCAGTGTGCGGGCGGCGGCGGCGAGCAGCGGCCAGATCCACGCTTAGGGAGGGCGGATCCGGTGTGCGGGCGCCCGGATCTGGCTAGCTCGACAGCATTGGAGAAGTTTTGGCCAGCCATGGCGCGGTGACTGCGTTTGAAAGCCGGCGACTACAGCTCGCGGGCGGTGCGCGTGCGTGCCGGCCTGTGTCGGCTGCCCTGGCGGCTACTACTCGCACGCGGCGCGCGGGGAGCCGGCCGGCGTCGGCGGCCTTTCCGCTGCAACTCGTGGGCGGTGCGCGCCGGCTCCGGCCTGGGTTGGGGACCCCTGCGTGGCTGCAATGCGCAGACGACGTTTTGGTGCACGGGCCAGGCGAGACGCTGCAGCGGGTGGACTCTCTGCTTCGCTTGTTTCGGTGGTGGGCAGGCACCGGCGAAAGCCATGTCGGATCTGCCGGCAAGACAACGGCGACGCCTTCGGGCGTCGTTTCCCTCCTCTGAGGCGTTGTCAGTATATCTTCCCACTTCAGCCAGCTGCAGAGTGTGTCGGCTGCACTGTGGTGGCACGGTCGGCGACAGTTTGCTTCGGTGGTGGCTTGGCTGGCAGTAACCAAGTTGGGGTGTCAGTGACGCCATGGTGGCGTGACTGGAGACTCCTGGCTGCTTCAGGTGCTGCAAGTTGTTGAGCTTGGCAGGAGGCGATGGCCGTGAGAGGAATGCTTGTGTCGATGACCCAATCCGACCGAGCGGAGTGGACTCGTGTCGATGTCCCAATCCGACCGAGCGGTGGTAGTAGCCCGACGTCGAGCGAGGAGAATGTAAGAGTATGAGCGGGCATATGGTGCAGTTGGGATTCCAGGACGGTAAGACGAAGGTGAAGTCAATGGAGTGGCGCAGCCGTACTTTGTCACCCTCGATGACGGCCTGATCTTTGGAGAGTCCAGCGGCGGGTAAGGAGAGGCCCCCGTGCGCTTTAAGGTGGTGTGTCCGAGAAGTGGTGCGCGACGGTGGATGTGGCGAGGCCCCCACGCGTCTGAGTTACCTTGGAGATCCAGGATCTGGTGGGGTGTTTTGGGTGTAAGGTGCAGCGGCGGTTCTTCGGCAACGGAAATCCAAATATGCTTTGGAAATCAAATATGAGATAACTACCGATTTTCCTATCGGCAATGGCATCATCGTTTTATGTCTGATGAGCAAGACATTATGACGAGTTCGACTGCCATAGGCGTTTCAGATTTGTAGTGCAGTTTCTCGGCAATTCGAATCCATCATGCACTACTCTGTTTTCACATGAAGAGAAAACAAGCAAGTGATAGCCTGTATGGGCTATGACCATGTATTTGCAGATATAACTAAGAGCATTCGTAAACTCCTAAACCAAGTGTCTTCCCCGGCAACGGCGCCAGAAATGCTTGTTGGTATTTCTTAACGATCACAGATAAATCCGCAAGCGCACGGAGAATACCGCTGTAGCATTTCACCCCGGAGTATTCTAAGGTATCGTAATTTATATTTTCCGTAGGGAAGACGATGGTCAAGAGAGTACTATGCTCTTAGTCAATGTCTACATTTAAATGGATCACAGTCCATGCATAGCTAAACAATAATATATGAGTAGTGTGACACACAAGAAAAGGATCAACTCTAATATACATCCGTAGCCAAGAGGAGAAGAACAAAGAAAAGAGCTAAGTTCCTAGTGTACTTCATTATACAGTGGCATAGTATACAACATACACATACATGTACATCAACTAAGGTTTAGGCATATGCACTCAAGCAAATTGGGCATCGGCTTACCCCTGGTCTGCCAGGCGACTCCGGTCTACAGCTCTACGCCGTACCCGAACGTGGAGGGATACCGAGGACGAATAGGGCTGTCACCACCTAACGTCTACCTCAAACAATCCGTGGGGCACGAGGCATCCAATGTATTCTACCAACCCAAGCACCATGCTTGCATTGCTAAAACATTACTCTAAATCCCTAGCGATGGATCAGATCTAGAGTATAATCCTACGGATCACTGGACTCATGCTTGGATATGCAAATGCATGTATTATATACATGTCATGGTATACTATGTACTAGGACACGTGACAATAAGGCAATTATGTCCATACTGCCAGTCTTCTAGGCAATACTCACATAACAAGTATATGAATATCACACTAGCACTATATAAGAAGATTATGATTACTCTATTACATAAGCAAGCCAAGGGTCCACAACCAAACAAGGAACGCTTAACCAAGGCAAGACTATATAGATAGAATAATATTATTAAATAGAATAAAGTCGCAAAAAGAGAAAATGATACAAGAGCCATACCAGAATCTCCAAGACAACTTGGGAACTAGAGTAGCTCTACTCTAAGCCTAACTCCACTAGAGCTTGGAGACTAAAACTAATGCAAGAGTGTGATCTCTCTACTTGGTGTGTGTTGAACCGTGGGAGCTCTCCTCTATTTATAGCCCCCAATGGGGAGGGGGGATTAAATAGAGCAAGTGAGAGTCGGTTGAGGCAGATTGGCCGCCATGGTAGGCCGGCCGGCCACACATTGTGGCGGTTGGCCACCGCCTTCCGTGTGGACGCTCCAGATCACTTCCTGAGGTCGGTTCCGAAGTCGGCTAGCGCTTGGGGGCGGTTATGGTGGAGTAACCATCAAGTTTAGGCCCAAAAGCCCACCTGCGCGAAGTCGGTTGTTCATCCACTATGGAGGGCACTTGGGCTTGGTGTTTTGGAGTGTATGTGGCCCACTGGAGGAAGCTCGGGCCATTTGGAGACAAGTCCAGGCCGGCCGGCCTAGGGGGGTGGCCGGCCGGCCAACTATTTTCAGCATTCGCTGAAATCTTCTTCGTGGCATAACTTCTGCTCCTAAACTCCAAATTGGGTGAACCAAAAGTCCATTTTGACTATCTCGACGAGGGCTTCGACATGGCGATATCAAATTTGTCATTTGAATAAATGTCTCTTCATGTCCAATTGCCTCTTGATTTATCGTTTTGAATTTGTCGAGATGTTTGGTCCAGCCCTTGTCCACCTTTCCTTTGAAATACACCTGCATTAATAAATCTACCACAACTCGTGGAACTTTATTAGTTTAAATGAATATGCGTATAAGAAATGCTAATTCTCCATTATTTGTAGGAATATTGGCGGTCGAAGTTGGTACTTAACGACCGTCAACAAGGACATCGTCGGTGACGACAGCGCTTGTGATGAGGCTACTTATCGGCTTTCTCCTGGGTTTTGTGGTGCTGCGGTGTTAGGTTTTGAGCGTTGAGTTGAGGGGTGTGGCCGTGTTGATGTCCCAATATAACTGGCCGGCGTTGGTTATTTTTCTTTTCCTGTTTGTAGCCTGCCAAGGCTACTTATTTGTACTTATTACTTCTTTAATTAATGAATTGGCACTATCTTGTGCAAAAAAAAAATCAAAATCCGTTTCCTCAGAGCCAGGCAGCGCAAAAAGAGATTTGCTTGTTCTCAGGTGACTGAGATTTCGTACATCTCTCAGTCACATTGTTGGAACAATGAAAACATACTACTGGAACAATGAAACTGCACTGCTAGAACAATAAAACTGTACTACTAGAACAATCAGTTTTTAAGTGAAACAATTTCGTTTTTCCAAATAATTTTTTTGCCCAAGTGAATGAAAAATATGAGTGGTGGATCAAAATCTAATGACTGAAAAAAGTGACTTAGAGATTAGCATAATCTCAATCATTTGAGAAGGAGACACCTCCAGATGCTTTTTGCATCCGGCTGGTTAGGCTCACCGACCTTTGCATCCGGCTGGTCAGGCTCACCGACCTATCCAGGCAACCAATCGCCTTGGAGCTCCATCCCGCGGGCCTGGTTGGCCTCCGTCCAGCTGACCAATCCGCACGAAGGCGAATGTCCAGTTTGGGTGGCGGTGGGGTGGGTGGGTCGCGCGGGGTCAGCCGCCCATCGACCGGGAAGACTCCCCCCCTTCCCCTCCCCTCAAAAAAAAAAAAATCGACCGCGAAGACCTGCTTCGGACGAGGGCGAACAGGGGCCGCCATGCCCCGGCGGCTGACTAGCCAAGATTGCTCTGGCGAAGGACGTCCGCAACGTTCATGCTTTCCGGTGACGGCGGCCAGCGGTTGCGCGCCTGCAATGCAAAATAGCTGCAGGGCAAAAGGATAATCTATCGCAAAACATATTGTGACAGACGCGCAGTAGTATTTTTATTTGCATTGTATTTTTCTTTGCAATCGCGAATAGCACGTATTTCTGTATGCCCATCACAATGCATTCGTTCATCATCGAAAAGCGAGTAGGGGAGCGCATAGGATTTTGTCAATTCTGATGGGCCCGGACCTCCCCTGTATCGGCCCGATATGCTGCTCCTATAATTAGCCCAGTAAAGCCCATTAACCTAGGTCCATTTTTATACGGCCCGGCCGTATCCCAGCGATCATACGGCCCAATTTCATTCTTGGAGGAGGGGCAAATCAGAACGGAACAGAAGAAGAACGGCTCGGCCGCAGCAAGCAAGCAAAGCGGAGATCCCCCTTCCTTCGCTTCCTCTCCTCCGCCTCCACCTTCCACCACACCACCGCAAAGCGACCGGGGGGAGGCGGCTTTCTGCGCTCTCTCCGTCTCTGCTCAGGTGCCCACCCAACCCTACCTTCCCGAGGAACCCATCAGCCGCCGCAACCATGTCGCCACCCGAGAATCCCAGCAACGCCGGCCCCACCGCGCCGTCGGAGCCCGCGCAGCCGCCGCCGCCGGCGGCCAAGTCCAAGGGAAGAAGAAGGACGAGAAGAAGGATGACGATCTGGTGAGTACGCCCTGCTCTCTCCGTGTTTGACGCCGGACAGAAAATTGAGATGTTAAGAGACCAAAATCTCTCTCCGCTTGCGTTCGATCTGGGGGTTTTGCTTTGCCTGACGTGTTGGATTGTGCTGGTTTGGGCGCAGTCGAGAGAGGATCTGGCGCTCAAAGCAGCTGGAGCTCTACGTGATACGGGCGCAGGACGCAGACCCTGGAGTTCAGAAGCTCGCACTCGAGAGCATGAGGTACTCGCTTCACGACACTACCCATTTCAGTCTAGGGTTGCATAACTCCCCCCTTCGCTGTGTTACATACATTTGTTTTGTGCTGAACACTTCTTGGTTTAGGTCTAAACTCTAACATTTTCATTAGAATTTTGGTGACTGATAAGTACTGGACTACTGGTTTAGTTTTCATGTGAGAGGAGGTACCCACTTCACTGAAACCACTCGTTCAGTTTTACGTTCGCTTATCTCCTGGCACAGCTGGGTTACATTGTTTTTGTGATGATTGGTCGAGGTATAAACTCAACATTTTCATTAGAATTTGGTGACTGACAAGTGCTGCATGGTTTATTCGTCATGTGTTGGTATGACCGCCTAGGCTTAGATTTATCTTCTGAAATTGCTTTGCAACCCTATGTGTTGAATTGATTAGAATGTTTTCGGCTGTAGATCTCACCATCTCACCTAATGATACAGCTATGCGAGAAATTATAGTTGAGTGTTTGTGTTGTATTTTGTTTCTTTAGCTGATTCTGCGGTCACTTCACTTAAACTGATTCTTGTCAGGCAAGAGATTCGTTCTGCCACAAGCTCTATGACATCGGTCCCAAAGCCATTGAAATTTCTGCGTCCGCATTATGCAACACTCAAATCCTTCTATGAAACCATGCCGGAATCTGATCTTAAGGTATGTGGAACTATCGATTGTCTAGTTGCACTTTGACGGGTCTTTGATACAATGCTGATGCCATCTTCCTATAATTTTTCAGAAGTATATGGCTGACATTCTATCGGTATTGGCCTTGACAATGTCTGTGGAAGGAGAAAGGGTAAGTGCCTGTTTCAAATAGTTTCTTTTTCCCAGAGTCATGGACAGGATATTTCTTTATAGGAAAGAGGGTCATCAACTGTTCCGATCTGCCATTGAGCTAGTGTGCTAAAGTTTGATTTTCTCCTCTTTGTTGCTCCAGAAAGCTTAAAGTTTCGGCTATTGGGCTCTGAAGGGGACATCGGATCCTGGGTCATGAATATGTGAGGTATGAAAAAAAGATGGATTAATCATTTCAACCTTATCTTCAGTGATTTAGTTTGTGTGGTCTTACAATGTCCATTGTGCAGTATTGATAATATTGATTAAGCGAATTATTGAAATCATTTCTGTAATCAAACGTTTCTAAACATTTGTTGGCAGATATATCACACTATATCGCGTAACAACAATTGATCATCTGCCCTTGTACTTGTTAGACTTGGTCGCATCTTACAATTTCTTTGCTATTTTCTGTTTAGGCATATCACTGCCCGCGTAACAATAATATTGGATGCATATCTGTTTAGGCACTTTGCTATTTTCTGTACCTGGTGTCCTTTAGATGATATTTCCCATGTACATATTGCTTGCATGCATGTTGTTTTGTTTGTTTGGGCAAACTCTTATGAGTCTAAACAATTTATCCTATTTACAGAAATTTGGCTGGCGAGATTGCGCAAGAATTCCAAAAGCGCCAGGTTCCATTCTGACTCATGTGACAAAAAGAAATTATTGAATTCTTCTGGATCATCTATGTGATTTATTATGCCTGATTCTTCTGCCTAATGCCATGTTGAATTGTGAAGAATTGTGTTGTTTATTGTTTCTTAGGTTTAGTTTCTTACAATATTCTCTGGTAATCATATATTTTCACACTGATTTCCAAAGTTTTAAATGTTTGAATCGCTTAATAGGAGCTTCCATTTATGATTGTTGAATTTGTGAAAATGAAATGTCTTTATCAAATACCTTTATTTCATCCTGTCTTGTTTTCTTTGTTTTCCTTTGTTGTTTAGCCCAGTTAGAACTTCCACCTACTTGGTAACCGTGATCACATTTCTTTGCTAATCTTTGCAAGTTTTGATTTTCCTTGTTCTTGCTTTATTTTTCCTTTCATCATTGCTGGGCTGAGCATTTCATTCCCTTGCGTAGATTTCAGACCTCAAATGCTGGATTTATGTTTTGCAGGATGATGACTTGCCCATTGATGCCCTAATGGAGATAGTGCATCAAATTATTTCATTTCACATGAAGGTTTGTTCTGATTAGAGTTCATGGTTGAATATTCATTCACTTTGTTGCAGCATTTTTAAACAATGCAGTAAATATATCTTTTTCCGTCTTTATTTAGTTTATTATTTGATCTGTTCTTTTTGCTTTTAGCATAATGCTGAACCGGAAGCTGTAGATCTTCTGATGGAGGTATTCTCAATCCTTATGCTACTTCTCGGAGTAGGTTCCCAATATTTGTTCGATAATGGATGTACTGATCCATGATGTTTCATTGTTTTGTAGGTTGAACACCCTTGATTTGCTAGTTGAGCATGTTGATTCTACAAACTACAAGAGAGCTTGCTTGTACCTTACTAGTTCATCCAAGTACGTGAGCACATTTGAGTATACACTGTTATTTGCCCTGTACTTCTCTGGTTCTGCTCCTATTGAGGAATGAGTCCATGTAGAATTTATTGTTGAATTCTATAAAATTAATATTTATGCTTCCTGTGCCTGAATGTGAAACTTGCAGATACCTTCCTGCTCCTGATGATTTGTTGGCACTTGACATAGCTTATACTATTTACATGAAGTTTGGAGACCTTGCAAGTGCTTTGAGAATTGCTCTGCTCCTTGATAAGGTAAGCGGATGATGACATGTTTACCTCATGTGGCTCCTTTTTGTTTATAACCAAATTTTGACTGACACGCATTGAAATGATTTGCAGTCTGTGCAGTATGTGAAGCAAGTCTACACAACAACTGATGATCTTCTGCTCAAGAAGCAATTCTCTTACATCATCGCACGACATGTATTCCCCTCCCGTTCCCGTCCCTCTCCTGTCACTTTCTCTGTGCATGTGCATATATCTGCTCTGTGTGTGCATGTGTACTATGTATACACATTTATTCATAGCCTTCATAGGCCTGGCAGCTGATCAGGCTGTTCATCCCTGCACACACTGATGATAATTTCACTTCTGCAATTTCGGCTACATTTTGTAGTTTTGTACCTTGATTACTCTTTCATCTTTTTTTTTTCTTTTAAAATGTCCCTGGTTCCTTACCATGACCTCTCTCCTCATCTGAAGGTTTGGCCTTGGAGATCGATGATGAGATAGCTGCTGATGACAATGACAAGGAGGTTTCTGCAAGAAATAGTTAATAATACTAAGCTGAGTGAGGGTTACCTTACTCTTGCACGAGATATTGAGGTCATGGAGCCAAAATCTCCTGAAGACATATACAAGGTGATGTTTTACTACTAATATTTGTGAGGCACATTCAATCATCCATAATAATTATGGTTCTTTATGTTTGT